>ML991823.1:0-222976 GCA_010094025.1 Viridothelium virens | reverse complement strand
TAACTCAGCCCATCGCATGGTACAGCTATGCGGCCGCATCACCCCATTAAAAAAATTTGATTCTAACCTTAATTACTATTTTTCTCATTAAAGAAATGAATTTATGATAGTGGTTAATTAATAAAAAATACTCAGTTCAGCTCACTCTATCAGCTGTTAAAATTTGGAGTGATTTAGACAAGGTTAAAAGCAAACAACTCTACCAAACAACTCTACCCCATGTCGTGCTAACCCTAACCCTATTTTACTAACAAAAGCAAACGATCCTTATAAGAGTTGTTTGCCCCATATAGGTTAGAGTTCCGGAGTCCATGGCACTTTCGCTGTTGTTTTCTTCCTACTGCCAAAGTCGATACCCGTGGCTGCAATCACCGTACCAGTTCCAAGTGCAGGCCCCGATAGGACAAGCTTGCGCTCGATGTTGGCGGCGACCTCATTGGCGACGCGGGAGCGAACGCCAGACAGGCGAAAAAACAGGCCGTAAAGGTGACGGCTGCGGCGGCGGCTTTGCGGCGGCGATTGCCAGCGTTGATAATACAATATCAATCTTATAATAATCAATCATTCTCACTGATCAAACCCGATATCTAGTAGTTAAGCCTACGGCCTTCTGAGGCGAACATGTTGTCATGCTCAGCTTCTTTGCCTTCGTGAGTCCGTCGGCCCCTCCGAAACCAATTGGTGACCCTGAGCGAACACTCGTTATCAAAGCAACCGCTCGTTTTGTCCAATCTCGTGTTCAATGATCCTCGGATGCGTTATTCATTTGAAATGCCCTCGTTGCCGTTGCCGACGCTCAATCCGTCCCGGATAGCGATCTCATGGGCGCCGCTCTCATCTACCCGGACCGCGTCGGCGAGACGTATGTTGTGGCTTGCACGGAGAGGTGAGACCTACACAGAGAGGAATAGACAACGTCCAGCTTCTGCAACCGCTGGTCTTTGCTTACTGCATGTCTCCGTAGGTCTTCTAGACGATGCCATGGATATCGGTCACTCTTCAGTCTTGCTATTCATGAGTTCCTTTTCACGCTTTCAACTTGCGTTGCTGAGGACGATCGGTTTTCGGCTTGGAGTATTGCTGGCTCAAAGCCGCGTGGACCGGGGTATCTACTGCTTTCAGTTTTAGATGCAACAGGCACAGTATCTCATGGCATCATGTGTATGTAAGCCGTCCATTCACGCTATCTACTCATGGGTCTATTAGTCTGATCAAATTGCGAGAGCAAATTTATTTCGAAGGAACATCACCAGGGGTCGTTCGATAACGGTACCCTCCGCTTCCTTCCCAACATTCCCCTTACCGCGAAAGGTCATGCTAGACTCAACTGGACTGGAAGGGGTGACCTATCCCAGACAGCATACGTTCGTTGGTTCTCCCAGACCATAAGTTCGGAAAGCTTTCCCGGCGCAGCCATGTCAAATGCGTAGAGCGTGTGTCCGATAATAAGATAGAGTTCTACACGGGCCAAATTTTGACCAATGCAATCGCGAGGTCCTTGCAAGAATGGTTGGAGAGCATCTTTTTTTTCTTTGGCAAAATCTCGCTTGGACTTCTGCCCGGGATAAGCTTCTTGATTGTCTAGCCATCGTTCGGGGACGAATTGATCGGGGTCGGTAAAGTTTGAGGGGGAAGTATTAGCAGCCCACATATGGTATGAGACCACGGTCTCAAACATTCAGTCAGCCGGACTCAATTTTGTCAGCTCCAAGAAAGTGCTTACCCCAGCAGGAAGAGCATCACCGCAAATAATAGACCCGCCATCGGGAATCATTCTTGTGAGACCTAGTGGAACCGGAGATGTCGATCGCATTCCTTCTTGAACGACTGCACGTAAATACGGAAGACCGAGAAGGGACTTCATATCGATCTGATTTTCTGTAGAAAAAGCAGAGCGCACCTCTTTCGTGACCCTCTGTAGACTTTCAGGATGCTGGATTAGACGTAAGGTTATCCCAGTCAAGGCGCTTTGTAAAGTATGGCTTCCGGCAAAGATCATTGTAGCGGCGTTGATTTCAATTTCGCTATCGCTCAAGTTGTCTCTGTTCTTTTCAAGATGACTGAGGAAGTCCGGATGATCTGTAGGAGTCTTGAGACGTTTTTGAACCTTTTCCCGGGTGAAAGCTTGATGCTTCGCGAGGTTCTCTTTTGCCGACTTGGGCACCAGTTTCATAAGCAGCAGAAATAGGAACGGATAGAAACGGCAAGCAGCTATCTGAACCATAGCTTTGACGGAATAGACAAGCGATGCCACCCAGTCGTGATAGCGGCTTTGCTCAAGGCATGCTAGGTCTTCGCCAAAGCTAAGAGAGCATATGATGTCAAAGGTGCAGAAGCTATACCACTCTTGGAGGTCAATCGGATTTGTGCCTTTTTTAACCAAGCTTCGGAGTTGTACGACCATTTTGTTGACATAAGACGTAATGAGAGGCTCCTGAGCTGATAGAGCTTGGTTGCTGAAAGAGTGAGACCATCCTTTGCGAATTCGCGCATGGTCAGTATCATTCCCTTCCAACATTGATACAGGTTGGCCCGGCTTAGGTGGAGGCTGTCGAATTGGGTCTTTTGGTAATGTTTTGAGTAAGGCATTCGGTCTCTTTGCGTAAATCTCCCGGATTGCATCTGGCTTGATGTACGATAGCTCGTTAGGTGCGACACGTACAACATCTCCATATTGGGCATGGAAGTCTCTGATTTTGTGGGCAAGTGTGCCTGAGCGAAAAGCAAGCATATATGGCAACCGTGTCAGTGCCCATAGAAATGGACCTGGGTAACGGGAGAGTGGGTGGAAGTAGACTTTCTTGATCGCAATCAGCGTTACTCCCTAAATCATGGATGTCAGTATGTAGGCTGGTGTTGACCTTGATAAAGACTCAGATCTAGTATCTTACAAAGATCAGGATAGTCCCAAAGACGAACAAGGTGTTAACAGCCATCATGGTGTATAACTATGCTTCAAGATCGCAGCAGAGGTCTACCGAGCCTTTCGGATGCAGAGGTATTGGATCTCTGAAGTCTATGATGTGGTTCAAAAGGCTGAGGTTTGCAAGGTTTCTGGCTCGCGTGTCAAAAAAGCTATACATGGCAGCCATTTCCACAAGATTTTGCCGCCATCGTTGCGTGGTCCCTGAGAACGAGTTCCTTTGCTGGTAGACTGTCGTATTTAAGAGGAAGCTGACCGGAGGGAGCTACGGAATCTCGGAATTCCGGAAGGGAGGAGGACAAGTTTTGCCCAAAGCTCTCTGTGAAACGCTCATTCTGAACCATGACTCCAAATTGCGCGTGAACCCGCGAGTACGGCACTTACGGCTGGGCGCGGAACGCCCTCTTGGTCCACTCATCCTCTTAGTACGGACTTCCATTCGCTGTCCGTCCACAGCATCTCGTGCTTATCCACGTTTCAAGACATCTTGTCTCGCGGGCTGAAGGATCTTCGAGCGCAGAAACAGACATCGACAGCCCCCTTTCTGCGTATGGTGTGATGGATTGGAGTAGTCTCGTAAGCATAACCAAGTATGGAATAGACTATCCGGTACACAGGCTATTCTGAATTAGGCTTAGACTAAACAGATGATCATCTGTATTTAGCTGGTTACCTACCTGCTTAGCTTTAGTAAGCTACATAAGATCTGCTCTAAGTCAAATCAGGTCTAGTTTTCAATCCTCTCCCCTTTGTGTAGATCTCTGTGCAGAGATGCGCGATCCAATTCAGTAAACAGTAGACCTCATCAGCCAAGTACATACATATGGATACAATGCGGGCAATTGTACTTATGCAATCACATTCAATCTCATGGATTCAGATTCTACTTGTATACAGTTATGCTTACGAACATTACCCAGACTTCATCCGTTGGCTCCTCTAACCGCATTTACAACAGAGCAATCTTGCCACGCGGTGGTCTATATCTAGCCTGCCTGCCATGGTTCCGGAGTATATGCGCTACAAGACAAGCATTCGTCACAGGATGGGCTGAAGACCATAGTCCGAAACTTAGCAGGTGCTCCGCCGTTGAGCAGCTCAATATCCATTCGAAGCAAAAGCCTTGTAGAATCTATCTACGAATCGGTATCGATACATGTATGAATGGACATGATTCATGTTGTTCAGCACAGGCTAAGGCGAAGAATTCGAAAGCCGGGAGCACAACATAACGTTCACAGCCTTGGAGATATAAGCGCAGTGACAGCGAATGTTGACTCCGGAGTACGTCCAATATTGGGAATACTCTTCAAACTTGATCCAGTCGCTCCGATATATTATATCGAGAGTAAAAGGATACTCGTAAATATACACGAGAGACCAAATGCCTTTCGCACGACGTGGGATGGGGCGCTGGCAGTCTGCAGAGACTTGGTAGAAACAGAGTCATCCGTAGGACCAGGAGTTAATGAATGTGCAGTCGTCGGATCCGCAACCTGCCATGGAATTGTTGTCGCCTTCTTTGTATCAATCTCTACAATAGCGCTCGATTCAATGCTCAAGGTGGTCCCGTCGATCGTCACAACATCTCCGAAGTGTAGGGTTTGTCCTCCAATCACAACCTCGGTCCTTCCAAATGCATCCCGTTGTTGAACCGCAGTAATTGGTAGACCGTTCAGTGAGAGTACCACTTCCGTAAATTCTAGGCCCGCCGCCTGCCATGGTATGATGCTCGTCTTGCCTCCCACAATCTCAGTGATACCGCTCGCCCCAGCATTAATTAGTGCATCGCCTTTCGAAAAAGTCTGTCCGACCAAAAAAGTACTGCCATCAAGTACGATTTTGGCGCTCCCACTTGGTCCGAACTCTTCAGTGGCAGTGACCCGCTTGCCTTCGAGAGTGATCACAGCTTCGGAGATCTGAGGAGGACGAGTCTGCCAGGGTACGAGCGAGGTCTTGCCTTCGGCTTCTTCTACTATACCGCTCGCTGCTGCGCTGATGGTTGTTCCGCCGGTGACGAGGGTAGTTCCAAGAGCCAGCGTTCGGCCTCCAAGGACCATCTCTGGATTGCCGAAGGGATCCATGACTTCAAATGCTGTTACGAACTTGCCATCGATAGCAAGGATGGCCTGCGTGACCTTTTGACCCGATTCAACAGGTTCAGCGCCTGTGTTGTCCTCACTAGAAGTGCCCAAAGAGCCTGACCAATCGCTCTGAAAGTCTGAAGATGGTTTGTTATACGATGCAGGATCCGGCGCCATGCTTGCCATTTCTCCGGCACCCGTGCCTCCTTCATTACTGTTCTGGTGAGTAGTATCTTCAGCTGCGGCGTCGGAACTAGGATCCGTAGCTGCAGATCCATCATGAGAATGACCATGAGAGTCTGTGTTCTCCGAGGGATTGTCTGCGATGCCTGAACTGTCTATAGCCATTTCGATCTCTTCACCAGTCTGTGAACTACCTAAATGAGAAGACGGAGGATCGAATGGAAGTCGACTGGGTTTCCCTTGCCAAGCTTGCGCTCCGTCTCCATTGCCGCTGCCTGCTCCATCATGTGGATCTGCGTTACCTGCCTGTAAACCGAACATTTTAACAATGATATTTCCTGGCGATCTCCCAGATTCGCCGTGATACTGAGACACCGAGTCTTGGCTCATATACACCGGGCTATTCGCTCCTTGCATAGAGTTTCCCTCTGGCAAACGAACATCTGAATCCATGCTTTGGTGTCTGCCAGGGTCGCTTTCAATAATACCTGAGATATCCAGAACAAAACTTGGACTCTGGTTCGAACTGTCAGCGAGAGGATGTTGCTGAGACTTGAAACCTCCAATTTTGGTATGTCCCTGTTCTTGGGGAGGTGGAAATTCAACAGCCGAGCTCGGAGAGTTCCACCGATGGGAACTATCGCCACCAATTGCTGCTCCTGTTGGGCCAGAATCGAGTGTTTGTGGTGAGTTAGACTTGGCAGGATACGTGGCGCTCAGAGCTGTGGGAGATATAGTGGGAGGACGCATAATCGCTGAAGGGCCAGGCGGTGGCCTCCAGCTATTTGGTGTCGGTTGAAGGAAACCTGTTCGGATTTCACCTTGGGTGGTAGTAAAAGGATCTTCTGGCGAAGCTGCGACTGAAGTGCCTGTCAATGCGTATGGCGGGTCACTGATTCCGACGAAGAGACCACACGTTGACCATTCAGGATCCAATCCTTTGACTTGTGAAGGAAATGCAAGGGTAGGGTTAAAGTCTCCATAGATAGTAGGCCTATCACCTGGTCCTGTTGCGATGCAACAATAAACATTAGCTGGAGCTGGGCTAGCGAGATCGGCCCAGTTCATAGGTTCAGAAGGACCACCATATCCGCCATAGGCGTTGCAGGCAAATGTTGAAACTTCTGCCGGATCCACAGGCACGACTTGATTGTACAAAGTTTCGGTTCCAATCCAGACATCCCCTCTGACAGTCCACAAGGAGTCGAAAGAGTAATAGACAGTTGGTGACGTTAGCGTATGGCCGTCGTAGACAGCAGTGACAATATCCGCATCCGCAGATGTCATAACAACCGTTCGTTTTCCTGAGCAAGCTGCACAGAGCCCAGTAGAATTGTAACCCTCATCCCAGGGAAAGGAGGACGAAGAGGTAGCGTTTGCGTTGCTGTTAACACATTCAGTATCGCAAAGGTCTCCCACTATCTTTTCAGGCTGCCAGTATAATAGTTGGACTACACCACCTTCAATCTGTACTCGTGTGAGCGTGAAAACTCGATACATAGTTCAAAACGGTTATAGTGAGTAGGCACTTACTTCACAACCTGAGTCGAACTGTTGACAGGGTTGAAGGTCTCTCATATAATCGTCCAGATCATCATGCAAGGAGATGCTCATGCTAGAAAGGACTGCGCACTCCTGCGAAGGGATCGTACATGTTGGAGTAGGGTAAGTAAAACTGCTCCCGGGCCCAATTGCAACAAATGTACTTGTCGTTATCAACAGAGTTGTAACATATTGCGGGGCATCAACTCGGGGAATACCATCGCAGAGCGTATAAAAGCTGGTTGCAGCTGGATTGCTGGAGAGAGTCACAATCTCAAAGCCTGTTTGAACCGTTGTATAAGTATTTGCATTGTAATCCACGTATGCTAATGAGTAAGTAGAGTAATAAGCCGAAGAGTACCAACACTGCCAAGCACTGGATATGACTGGGTCATTGAACTCTGTAATGGTTGATACATTGAATGCAAGAGATGTACTCGTGAAGTTGCTGGAGATTTTCGTGGGGGATATGGTCGAAGTCGAATTGGCATGCGATGAGCTGACTGAGGGCAAGGAGCTGTTGAGCGGCTTTTTGAACGACTGAAAAGGAGAGGGGAGAGTCCGATTATAAGTTGTGCTTTGTATGGATACCTCGGTAGGATTTGTACTGTTCTGAGGACTGTCCAAGCTTTGCGGAAAAGCAGTGACGGTGAGTTTTTTTCGATCTGAGTTGACTCTTGAGCTGTCGTCTGTTGCTGTGTCCCAGGCGCTCTTCATTGATTGTCGCACGGTCGTTGGTGTCGCATTTGCATTGCTAACGTTGCTGGATATTTCAACCGACTCAGACAAAGACTGTTGAATAGTCGTATCATTTAGCTGCCCAGGATTAGTTTTATCGTATACGTCCGAATCGATATGCGTCGCAGGCTTGAGGAGGTTCGTGGGTGAGTTGTGATCACGAAGTTCGGTATGTCCAACGGTATCTGAGGTTGCTAAATTCCCCGCCAAGATCAGTATGAGACCGATGTTCAGTTGATTCGATCTGTATTCATACATCTATTGGGGGTCAGGGTGAGTGTCCGAGAAATAAAAAGAATTAACGTCAAGACAAGATTATGCGCTCGTGTCATTGCACCGAATGAAGTGACAAATGGATGACCATATTAGAGAAACAGAAAGAGTCCAAATCTCAGGAACATGGTCGAAGAACTGGAACTTGCAAATTATGTTCGGTCCGCCATCTGAATCGTTTCTTTCATATGAACTGCACCACACACGCTCATAGCATAGATGAAACATGCACGAGGCGACGCCTGCATTACAGCTCTCCTCCAATACGGCTTGCCTGCGCCAGAGAAACCTGCAGGGTAAGTCTTAATAAAACGGAACTTCTGCTGAGTGATAATTTCCTAGCACATGCAGTCAGCCGAATCGTGCATTTGATGCAGCTTCGATTCTGCCCTACCATCATCTTGTCATTCTACCACAGCTAGATAGAAGATGCTAATATTTGACTGGCGCGATGCATGCACCTTGCCACACGCCAAGCTACATATGCTGCTAGAGCATTTTGAAGCTGGCCCGTGTCGCAGGGGAAAGGGCCCGTCTCAAGGTAATTTGCGGGCGCCGCAGATGAGCTGAAAATTTTAGGCAAGCCGACCCAGACTTTCAAGGCGGAAGAGTACCCGACAAACTCCTCTTATTTGTTCCTCCTTGAGCAGGAGTCAGATATCAGCATGAGTATCTCACCAGTTTACACCAATATGCATGCCGTGGACCACCCGATACATGGTTTGAGCAATGTGCGATAAACCAAAGTACGCATCTATGCAGTCAGAGCAACCATGAACAACGGACTGCTATCCTTCGAATAGAACATGGCGGTAAAGAGATCATGTGAGATGAGATGGATTGCATTTAGACAACCGTCGTTCTGTTACAGAATTGACAACCCCTCCTTTTGTGATGACGACACGATCGAAGATGATGTTGGGTATGATAGACGGTGAAAGCAGACTTTGCTATTGACATTATGAAGGATCAGAACAACGGACTGTGACTATCCAACGTTACCATGGCCTATCTTGAATTCGAAGGTGAATCCGACGAGTTTAGAGGGCCAATCTCATCTTGCGACTTTAATTCGGGCATAATCCAAACGCCGAGGCTAGACTGGCGTGACTGGGTGGAAGAACGTGAGTATACTTTGTGTGATTGGTTAACTTCAAAGAAATTGTACTCCTTGGTAATACGGTCCTTTGTAAACTGATGACTTCTTTTGTAGGGAAAATGGCAGTCAAAACAAGGACAGGAATAATCTGTACTCTAAAGGTAGATTTAGGTCAGCTTACGACAACTATATCGCCGACGTGCACCCATTGAAATCTTTCGGTGCGAAGAGGCCCGCCGGGGTACAATGCGACTCATTCTTCTCACAGCTTGATTGAGCAAGCCTTGTGCAGGCAGCTCCTTCTCTAGTGCAGTCATCCAACTGTGCCGCAATCATATACAGACAGATTGTAATACAAGTTGAGGATGCACCTCCATATCGCAATGGAAGTTCTGCCTAGCCATACCAGGCAGCAGAATCCACTTGGCTTCGGTATATATGACTTCGTTCTCCTTCAGAAGTCTCATCAATTATTGTCTGTCTCGTAGCTAACGCCAGAATCTTGTGTCCAGATCGTTGTATAACATCGCATTATCCTCCATCCGTCATTCAAAATGGTCAAAGTCCTCGAAAGACCCCCAGCAGAGTTACCAGATCCTGGGCCGGGTAAGGTTTTACATACTTGGCCTCCTCATGCACGATATATGAGCGACCCATTGTACTACGACACTCTAGGCCGCGATCCTTTTGATCAAGTCAAGTTCTGGAAACTCTCCGACCCCGCCGTCCGAGCAGAGGAGCTTGAGAAGATTCTTAAAGAACATTTGGATCATGGAAAAGAGTATACCGATGAGCATACTGAAGATGAGCACCGTCGACAAATGATGTTTACTGCTGCAGCCAAGGGTGCGGAGGATGTACTGCGGGCTTTGATCAAAACTGGCACAAAGGCACACCCCGAGGCGAAAGCTAATGAAGACCAAAGTTGCGTTCCGATTTTTGCTGCTGCAAATCATGGGCACCTCGGCAGCGTCAAACTACTTATTGAAGAGGCCGGTGTAAGTGTGGAGGCGAAGAACGAGATGGGCGAGACTCCGCTCCTCACTGCCGCTCTCGCTGGAGAAATAGAAATTGTTCGATACCTGCTCGGAGAAGGTGCAGATCCAAGAGTGCGAATAAACCCGGAAAGCGAGATCACTCAGGAATACACACCCGGACAATGGGCCGCTGCGAACGCTCTGGAGCTGGCAGCAAGCCAAGGGCATATGGATATTGTTAAATTGCTGTTGGAACATCCATTCTACGGATCGACTCGCAAGCGAAAGAATCGAGATGGGGAGGAGGACGGTATATGGGTGACGCCTTTGGCCTTGCAAGGTGCAGCAGCGAGCCGGAATTTTGACATGCTAAAGCTCCTGCTGGAGCGAGGTGCTTACCCAGTGGAAGACGATGATGGGGTGACTAAAGGAGAGCGGCTGAATAATGAAAGGGAAGCCATCAAGGGAGCACTCCCAGAGGCTGCACGATTAGGAGATCTCGAGACATTGAAGACCTTGCTAAGCTATTTCTATCCTACAGATCAACAAGGAAACTTGAAACCGTTCGATCTACCTGAAAATCTGCATCAAGACTTCGTGGATGGTGTATTCAATACCGCAATGTTTGATCAACCCGAAAAGTTTGAGTTTCTTTACAGTTTCGATCTGAAAGAGCCTCCCAAAAGGTCCTTGAACAAGCTTCCAGAGGGTATGAAGCTTAACTTGCCTCGACTTCTCGAGATCGCGGCCGAACATAGTGCCCTTGGGATGGCAAAGCTCCTGATCAACAAGTATAACGTTGATCCCAACGACATGCGTAGACCTCCAGCAACGACACCGCTTTATACCGCCGCCTCAAACAAACAAACGGATATGGCTCGCTATCTACTTGAGAACCACAAGATCGACCTTCACAAAGGACACGGCCGCTTTATCACCGGGCCAACCCCACTATGGGTCGCCATTAGCATCCATGCAGGAGATGCTGCTATCCTCCTCCTTCAACATGGTGGACCTATCGAGCATATTGATGATGATCTTCTCGATATTGACAAGCCAACAAAAGCCGTTCTTGTCGAAACCGCGACCACTCGCGCACCCGTCCGTCTCATAGCTGAAGCCAACGCAAAAGAAAGACCTCTCAAGAATGATCGCGCTTCACGCTCCTCGCTCCTTGAGTTAGACCCAGAAACAGATAAAGAATGGATGAAGAAGCTACAACAGCGCAAGTCCGACGCTGAATTACTTGAAGAGGAGGAAGAATCGGTGGATTTCGGAGGTAATAGATTCTTCCGGGACTTGAATCGTGAAGAGGAAGAAAGACTCGGTCATCCTAAGGCAGAAGACGAGGAGGATCCAAAAAGGAGAAATCCCGAGTTTCCAACTAATAAGCAAAGGGAGGATGAGATGCATGATACGGACTGGGAGCCTGGTTTGATATTCCATGATCCCGAAAAGGATAGTGCGGGGGCTGAAGTGACCTCATAAGCCTACTTTGATGGGAAGTTAAGCAGAGGACCAAAAGATTCCATGTAATCAAGCTTGCTGTGATATTCCTCATAATTTCAAGAGCAGATTGCATAGGTAAGAGATAACAGATGGTATTGAGGTAGAAGAAGGCAGAAAGATAAAATGACGAGTTCTAGCTTGATGTCGTGTGGAGTACTGCATATCTTCAAGCCAAAATTAAACATTAACAACATCTTCTCTCGACTCTCCAATAATCAGTTGAACTTTCATCTCCACCAAATACGTCTCACTAAGGGTCTCTCGTAAACATGGGGGCCAAATTGCTGGTTATATCTATTAGCGCCGGAGCGTCTCATTTTTGTCTATTAGTGTAGTGGAAAATCCACATAGACCAGACCATGGGCTTAACTCCCCGGCGATTGCAAAGCAGTCTAATGCTCTACCGCCTCGAGCAAACATCACGTTCATTTACATCTCAGCATTGCGAAAGGAAATTCTACTCCAACTCGTTCTCTTGTCTGCCCCTGAACTTCCTTCATTATTTATCCCTATCTGCGACATAATCCTTTTTTTCGAGTAGTCAGTGCTTCATTCAATATACTTTATGGAGCTTTCTCGGGTGAGTTTATTAGTTGATAAGCGTAAATTAGCGTCAGGGGATATCAGGCACCGGATCCGAGGAGCCAAGAAAGCGGGGGATCGACATGGATATCGATGTCAATCTCGGAGACCCTGCATAACTTAAGCGCAAGGTTCTCCACAGACTTTGGCTCCATTCAGCAGGTCCTTTACAAGATAATGTCTGAGTTTGATAGAAGCTTGCACGTCATGACCTCGCCATAGAAGCAGGCGATATCGCAATGGTCCCGACGGTGATTTGCGCGGGTAGACAATTGATAGCAGGGTAGTATTGTTAAATATCCACTCATGGCCACCTAAAGAGCCTCCAGGTCTGTCACCGGCGGATACATCCTTGTTCTGCTGTTCTCATTTATTCTTCGGACTTCCATGTCATTTGTCTAATCCTCTCGTATCATTCTCCCCCCTTTTTTGCATCTTGCATGAGGATGGCGTCAAACCGAGCTCTAAAGTTTGCTGGCCTGGCATTGCTCTTGAGCCTTCAAGCATCTGCTGCTGTACTTGTTGAGAAGCTTGCAAATGTGCCAAAAGGATGGAAAATAGCCAATACTCCGAGTGGAGATTCGCAGATGGTTCTCCAAGTTGCCCTTGCTCAACAGAACCTTGATCAACTAGAGTCCAAGCTAGCATCAGTGTCCACACCGAGCTCTGCATCCTATGGCCAATATCTTAATCTTGATGAGGTCAACTCCATATTCGGCCCGAACAATGAAAGCGTTACGGCTGTCAAATCCTGGCTTGAATCTTCGGGCGTGACGAATTACAAAACGCAAGGCGATAGCATTTGGTTCCAAACCACTGTCTCGACAGCTAACTCCATACTTGGTACGAACTTTCACAATTTCGTTGACTCTACCGGATCGACAAAGCTTCGAACGACTCAATATTCCATTCCGAACGAGCTTACTGCACATATCGATCTCATCTCACCTACGACCTTTTTTGGCAAAACTAAGGCTTTAAGAACGACCCACGGTCGAAAAACCAAGCGTTTGCCGAAACGTCAGGTATCAAAGGCGATTTCCCGATCTAAGCGCCAAGAGCCGGCAAGTTGTGAGGGAAGTATCGTAGTCGAGAACAGGACGTTTGCGGCTTTTGGACCTGCCTGTCTAAAGGCCGAATATGACATCAATGGATACAAGGCAGACCCACGTTCCGGAAGTAGAATTGGCTTTGGTTCCTTTCTCAATGAGAGTGCCAGCTTCTCTGATATATTCCTCTTCGAACAATACTTCAAGATTCCACCTCAAAAGTATGTTCATCCCAGGGATACAGGATTATGAAGATGAAGATTTAGTCAACTAACCATATACTAGCTTTTCCGTAGTCCTCGTCAATCCGCAAGATGGTGCAACGGCTCTACCGCAGCCACCACTTGATGCTAATGACGGTGAGGCCAACTTGGATAGCCAATATATTGCGGGTATTGCAAATCCATTACCATTCAATGAGTTTATTACTGCTGGAAGCCCGTGGGTCTCGATGTCACTTCTGTCGAATTTCAAGTACTGGCTTACCTGAACTTAGACCCTACTTCCCTGACCCTGTGGAGCCCGCAGGTACGGCGAATGAGAATGAGCCATATCTTCCTTACTACGAATTTCTACTCGCTCAGCCAAATAACAGCCTTCCCCAAGTCATCACCAACTCCTACGGTGATGAGGAGCAGACAGTTCCGGAAAATTACGCAGTGCGAGTCTGCAACTTGATCGGTATGTTAGGACTACGGGGTATCTCTGTACTCGAATCCTCCGGCGACGAAGGCGTTGGCGCATCATGCTTAACTCAAGACCAAACATCACCTCAATTTAACCCCATCTTTCCAGCAACTTGTCCATACCTTACTTCCGTAGGAGGTACCGTCTCTTTCAATCCTGAGGTAGCGTGGGTTGGATCCTCAGGCGGGTTTTCGAACTACTTCAAGACTGCTTGGTACCAACAGGCTGCAGTCTCCAATTATCTGACAAACTTTGTCAGTGACTCGACGAAGCAATACTATGGGCAGTATGTGAACTTCACTGGTCGTGGTTTCCCTGATGTCGCCGCACACAGTGTAGACCCTGATTACATTGTGTTCCAAGGAGGTGCCATTACCCCAAGTGGTGGAACATCTGCCGCGGCTCCCGTAACTGCTAGCATCATTGCTCTCCTTAATGATGCACGGTTGCGGGCAGGCAAACCGATTCTCGGGTTCTTGAATCCTCTTATCTACGGAGGAGGTTACAAAGCTTTCACGGACATTACATCTGGTCAATCGGATGGTTGCAACGGAAATGACACACAAAATGGAGAGGTTATACCTGGCGCCGGAGTCATTCCGGGATCGCATTGGAACGCAACCACAGGATGGGATCCAGTGACTGGGTTTGGAACTCCGGATTTTGGCAAATTGCTTGCAGCAACTCTGAATGGAACCTTTGGCTCTTGAATAAAGTTATGCTGGAGTCATGGCTGGTGACAAGTACTCGAAGAGACTGGAACCGTGCTCACGAAATACTGGGTTTACTACCTTTGATATCAAAACCAAGGGCGCCCCCGAATCGGTTTTCCTCAGCTCTTGAGAAGTTTTGTACGTACTGTAGTTTATCCTACATGAATCTCATTGCCTGAATTATTTGGCAACCTCGAACTCCATCTTTAGCACAAGCTATCACCTGAACGCGAGACATAACAGAAAGACAAGGGATATAGAAGGATTGTACCATCTCACATCTAAATTGTACGGTTGGAGACCTTAGGAAGTCTAGATCCAGCATCCATATACCGCGCAAGTTCAACATTCATAAGATCGGAACGTGGTCGAACGTAATCGTTACCCTCAAACCCTAAGTAATGAGCTATTCTTCTGGATAAAAGGGAGATCCTTTCTAGGATAGTCTAAAGCTCGGTGCTCAACAGATTAATTACCAAGCTTACTTCTGATCGCCTCAAGATGGCGCACCGCTATAAGGTGGACCACGAGGATTCCGACGGTTAGTAGGAATATTGACTAACAAATTGGGAGTACGGTTTTTTCCTCTACCCTTGGGGAGTCCCCCAATAACATTCTTAACAGCGTTGTCAAACATTCGCTTACGGACAGTCTTAGTATCCATCACAAGACCTTCATATGCCATAAAATTTGCAAGCACACTTCCTACAATGGGAGTCGCTAGTGACGTGCCTTGGGACTATCAGCCAGGGATGTGGTGAGTACTTTATCAACTTACCACTTTGAAACCAACCCATTTTATCGCTAGCAGAGTGCGCAAGAGCGACACGTTCACCTGGTGCAATAATGTCAACACCTTTACCATAATTTGCAAATCTTGACCATCCGTAGGTTCTGTTACATGACGTTACACATATAACCTCAGTAATATTGCAAGGGAAATGTGCGGATGCCACTTCTGCTGGTACCCCTGCTTCACTGTTATTGTGTCAGAATAAGGATGAGTAAAGTCAAGAGGTCAGCTTACGCGTTCCCAGCTGATGCAATCATTAGAATTCCGGCATTACTTGCCTCTTTCACTACTCTTTCCACCAGTGGTGAATGGTCCGGAAGCCCAAAAGACATGTTGATAATTGATCCCTTAAACCAACTTGGTCGATCTTGAACAAAGGCACGATGTTCAGCTGTGATGTCTGAGATTGCCTTGGCAACTAAAGAATTCTCGGCTTCGTCCTCACAGAATACTTTAACGTTTATGACATTAGCAAGTGAAATGCTGTAGCCGCCATTCCAGCCGCCAATAAGACTCGCAACCTAAGGATTGTTAGAATAATGCTAAAATAGCTTCCTCCGATGGATGAAACTTACACCTGTACCGTGAGAGGTGTTCGAGTTGTCGTGCATACTTAGGTCGCCACTTCGACAGTATGGAGTGGTGGTTCGATTCTGAAAGTTAGATGCACGACCCTACCCAGACTTGCTTAGTACATTCCTCATGGTCTTTCAATGAGGGCTTTCATACCATAAAGACTTGATGCGTAAGTCTTATCCCTAGAACAGGCGTTATTCTCACAATAAGCGACTGCTCGAAGTGATTGATTTTTTACCTGTGTCGAGGACATACGCATTCACTCCCCTGCCTGGACCACGCACTGTTCTAATAGGATTGACTCTCCCTTTACCAAGTGTCACTTTCTTAGGCGTCGTAACCATCTCGAGGTTCCAGTAGGGTCTCCTGACGAGTCCAGTTTCCCAACGTTTACTGTGGAGTAGAGCTGATGAGCTAAGTTCACCATCGTTCATATGAGTCATCTTTTTTGTGAAGGTTGGTTTGGGAATATAATGGTCATGTTCCACAAATTCAACGTATGGAGTCACGAGAACCTGTTGTAGAGTGGATTTATCTAGTTGAGCACGATAACTTTGACCGGGGGGTTTAGCAAATGAGCTTTCTAAAGGCGTCATGAGGTTCGTACCTTCGTTGTCCAATTGCTTGAAATCTTTGATTCATTGTCGATACGTTGAGTCCGCTGTATCCAAGAAGATCTGTTAGTGTATAATTTTCGAAAAGGTAAACAATATAAGTATGTGGAATTAGCCGACCATTTGGTCGAAAATATGGGGCAGGTTCGCCATTATCTTCTCTGCATGAGATCTCTCCAGCATTGATTGACGCTAGAAGAAAGAGTAACAAAGTTAAAAACCGCATTTGAGAGCGCAATCAGCTAATTCGAAAAGACGATGGCCTGAATGTATAACTTTCTATTTTTTCATGTACGGGAAGTCAGCAAATGAGTCAAAAGATAAAGGCGTAGCTCAGAACTGGGAGCGAAGTGTAGTCTTGGACAATTATCCCCGACAGTACTTTCCTTGGAAAGACTTTTGGATCACCTTCTCAGTAGTGCTCGCCTATTAAGACAGCTCGAGCACTTAAGACCGATGAATCACCCAGACAGAACTCACGTGAAAAAAAAAGTCGGATTTCGCCGCTATCTCGAAGCTGGGTTACTTGTTAACAGTAAGAGACTTCGACTTGTAAGCTGTTCCCTTCTCACTAGCTGCTGAAAATGTAAGGTAACAGATCTCGGAGGAAGGAAACGTCCTCGCTAGGTCAAAATTCGGCGGTTTTCGGGTCAAATGTCTATAGGACACCATCACCATTGCGCTGTTCTATACTGTCTGTGACCAAACTTGGCCATCACATTGATTTCGAGCAGTGTCATCAGCTTGACGGACACCAGATGACTTACTACACCGTTGAGAGGATCTTAACCAGATGTTCAGGTCTGGCCGATTTCTGGACATCTGGCTCTCCAAGTTATCGATTTTCCTACTCACCTGCAAGTAAATGGGAAATCTACGCGCCGATGGGGCAAACGAACGACGAAGAGCGAGTGGTTAGCGATCGCTATGACATGATGCCAGATCGGCAGTTTATTTTTGGAGAAAACCGAAAGTCCCCAAGCAGAGTTTGACGTCATCGTGGTCATCAAGCCACGGTATCTATCATCCAAATCATCCCATCCCCGTCAGTTCTGGATGAGAGATTTAGAGCAGGTGGACACTTCGCCTCAACGTTCTGAAATACTCAAATACTCAGTCATGCTGGATATCCGGTTCCGGTACTCTGTAACAGGGTCCCCTCGTTCTAAGCTTCTACAGACGCTTACGAAGATTATACTCCGCCTCCTTACAAATGAGGCAAGTGTCTTATATTGCCCATGGCGTGGCATCGCTTTTGAGGAGAGCCTAACCTGGAACTCTCCTGATCGTAAAGCCGTAAGCGTATGAGCGAGCGTAAGATAGTGCATGGATCGCTCATCCTGCCCATGCGGCTATGCTGGAGGGTTTTTATCCTTCCCTGCGATTTACAGAACTACCAGCTATATGGCGTAAGTGAACCAGGCTGGGCAACACTACTCTTCCAGGGGCTTTGGTTGGTGACTTGAGAAACTGAAATGCGAAGCCATTGGAAACTGATTATCTACGACCGAGCCAGAGATAGGGGGCTGTACTCGGACAATATCGTTATGGTTCGACTGGTGAATGGTAAGGAGTGAGCATGGTAATCATCTGGTTGACTGAATCCCACCGCAATTCCTTATAGCTTTGTCTGGATTAGAACTACGAGAACGGGTGGCATTCGTATGCTAGATTTCAGAATCCACAAATTCTAGCTGCTTTCGTGTCTTCATCGCGAGAAGTTACTGCCCAGCAACTTCAGATTGAAGCTTAAATATTTCGGAGTCAGATTCAGAATTTCGCCAATTATATACTTTGGAACAGCACTCTAGCATTACCCACTGTCGTAGTGTTATCCAGTCAGTGCTGGTAGTGAGCATCCTGGTCCGATTAAATTCGAATTTGATGCAGACGCTCGTTCTTGAATTGCAGGTATTGTATGGCAATGACTTCAGACCGTGACAGCCGATTTGTTACTACAAATTCGGGTATTAGCCCAACATCTGTTCCGCCGCTTATGCGGAAAGAATATGACGGCTAATCTCCTAAGAGGTCACCGCAATCTTGTTCCAGTCTTTTGGTTGATAATTCTTGCTCGTCGGCAGATATGCCGGACGATATGACGTGCACTCCAGCTTATATCAAACCATTGGGTCATCTTACTAATTTTCTGCAATATTGGCGACCATATCGTCCTCTCACTAGACGAACTGACACGTATTCACCAGAATATGTTTTGTTATAGAATTGAAGTCCCTCTGCTTGTTCCTAGAGAGCAATGCTTCCAATACTCAAAGTAGAATATGGCCAAGGTCGTCCGAAATCAGGCTGCAGTGATAGTGACGGTAGGATAGGGGTTGATGGTACAAGTTTGGTTCCGCCCATGTCTAGAAGAAAGCAGTCAACAAAAGTGCCATGCGGAAGGGGTAGTACCAACTCTAGAGCCTCAATAATAGCCGGATAAGCTGGTCGGCACGGATCAAAGAAGCAGCTCAAGCAATCATGTATGCCAGGTCCAAGTTTATCGTTTAAGCATGATTTTGGGTACTCATCATCATCCGATAGATCAATCGCGAGCTATTCTCGAGAATCGATTGTCCTAATATTGGGCGAGAAAAGTCTGGTCCAGGCGTATGTCTTCTCTTCTTCGTAGGGGTGTAGCCATGTGCTTTAGCAGAACCTTCAAGGTAAGGGCTTCTCATCTTCGCATCGAGCGGCAACGTGAGGAGTTGTTAGTGAGCCAGAACATGTCGATCGTAGCTGAGATTACAATCAATTTGTCCCACGGTTCTGAAGCACGACATATGCATTGCATTATGAGGCATGTGCTCGTCGTCGTCCAAACTCGAGACGCGAATGTGATATTACCGTTTCCCTTTCAGAGGTTTCCGTTAATGCCGTGCGGTCTGACGCGATAGGAACTGCCATTTTATGCTTGCAGTAGATGGTGCAAAGGAAAGCGTCCTCATACGGTAAACGAACCCTGATTTGCAGGTGACATGACGCTTTTCCAAATCCAGCGGCTTCGTTAGTTTGGATGTTGCCACACTGATTTCCTGTCAGGTTAGGCTGGATGGAGGAATCCAGGTCCAAGTTAGAGAGTCAGGTGTCTTTCGCAATTTACGGAATGGATTTTTGCCATCGGCAAAATCCCACCCCGGCACCCCTGGCTGCATTAGCCATCCACCTTCCTTGCCTGATCCCACACCCCAGACTTTGAGGCCACGACAATCTAGAGAGTAGAAGGGAACTCTGATTTGGAGTGTATACTCAAATCAAAGAGCGCCGCCATTTCAAAGGTAGGAAATGGTTGTGATATCAACGGTGCACTGTAATTCCTGCAGCAAACAGGGATTCTACGATGAACGGATACCAACTTTCGATTCAAACCTCGTCAACCAAGAAACGATTGGCCTTACTCGAAAGCTTCAGATTGCTTCGCGCTAACATTCTAACCATCGTGCCATGTGACTAAAGAATCCTTGCAAGATACATGGCTTGATCTCAAGGTTATTGGGTAACATCGGTATGGAAGGACGGGGATCAAAATATAACCGTAACGCTAATGTGTGAAGTTGATGTGCAAATGTCTTGGCTTCAACTTCACTATATGTACAATATATCATCTTTACCCATAGTGGTTTCCCTACCCGGCGATTTTCATATTAGCCAATTCTCCGTTCACCCATGGCTTGTATGATGACTCTTGGAAGATTATTCACTAGCCACCACAAAGGAATTCCAGTACTAATAAAAGGGTAAGTTTCGCTCCCTTACAACGAGCTGTCGACATCAACACCAGCTCTATCCAGACTGACGCCAAGCCATGAAAGCCACAACTTTCGCTGCCGTTGTTGCGGCTTTTGCCAGCCAAGCCAGTGCTCATTACATTTTCGATTCATTCGACCATGGACCGGCGTACCAGTATGTTCGGCAGAACACCAACAACAATTCTCCAGTAACAGATCTCACTTCGGATGATCTCCGCTGCAATGTTGGTGGCGAAACAGGTGGTAGCACTCAAACGATCTCTGTCGCTGCCGGCTCGACACATTCGTTTACAGCAGACGTTGCTGTCTACCACCAGGGACCAGTCTCCTTCTATATGTCCAAAGCCCCAACGACCGCTGCTGCATACGACGGTTCAGGAAATTGGTTCAAGATCAAGGATATTGGACCCACATTCCCAACGTCGTGTAACGCAGCTTGGGACTTGGAGCAGACCTACAACTTCACCATCCCCAAGAATACACCAAACGGCGATTACTTGGTTCGGATTCAACAGTTGGCTATTCACAACCCATATCCGGCAGGAATCCCACAGTTCTATATTGTAAGCCACAGGCCGGAATACTGAGGCAAATGAGGTCTTGCTGATAAACCTTTAGGAATGTGCTCAAGTTACAGTGACAGGTGGTGGCTCTGGTGTACCATCGCCCACAGTCAAAATTCCTGGGGCTTTCCAAAGCACCGATCCAGGCTACACGGTACGCTTCATGCAAATACGGACGCTTTCCTGAAAGACTGCTGACTCTGAACAGGTCAACATCTACAACAACTTCTGCAACTATACCGTGCCCGGCCCTGCTGTCTGGAGTGGCTAGGTTCGAACTTTGGAGATTAGGCGAATAGTCCCTTGTATTGCGTTCGCCGAAAGGAGGGAGAGCTTTGCTGAGCTTTGGATTCTTGTATATAGTCTTTGCAATAGACTTCAATTGAGAGCTATCGTGGGCCGCAAAAGCTATCTCAGCAACTTTATGTGGTAGAGCGCACTCGTCCTGAGGTAAGATCGGACAGACACATGTAAGTTCCGGCGTAAGGTTTCTGAGCAAGTCTTTTCGTATCAAAACACGCAACCCAAAGAAGGCTATAGTGTCAGCTGGAGCTATGTTAGCAAGCCATCCGCTAGCTTATGCTCCGTCGATCTCCGAGAGTGGTGAAATGGTCGCAACGGCGAGTCTACTGTCGACGCTCATGAAGATATCGGGACAGCTGAGATCTCGGATGCGACTATGAGACGGCCCGCTATAGAATGACCAGTGAGGCTCCATCGTGGCCCTAAAAAAGGCCATAGGGGCGCAAGCTGACGCTCTGTTCACTCATCATGGCCTCGCAATCGCCTGCAACAAGAATCA
Source organism: Viridothelium virens (assembly GCA_010094025.1). Lineage (NCBI taxonomy): Eukaryota > Fungi > Ascomycota > Dothideomycetes > Trypetheliales > Trypetheliaceae > Viridothelium > Viridothelium virens. The sequence goes on along the minus strand of ML991823.1, from coordinate 201,520 downwards.
GACAGCCGTTCAGTACTAATTTCTGGGGTCTTCTCCCATGACAGTATACGTGCTCGTGTATTGCGAAAGTGGCCTTGTCCTCGAGCTGTACAGCGACCGTTTCCAATGAAATGGTGCGGGTGCCACTTTAATACCTTAGCCTCCTAATACAATGTTGCTAACACAACCACCCAGAGCGGCAGACCAAATGCGACCAGACGAATGACTTCAATAGCGTTTCATGCTACGCACAGGCTACGTCGGATTATAAGAACAGTCGGTATGCCGTATAAGGGATTGAACCAGTAGTGCCATCGTACCTTGACGACATCATGCATTGATGTAGAAGGCAAAGTCCAGAATGCTACGATGCTGCTGCATACGACAGTCTCTATGCTGCTTAAACCAACACCAAATGAATCGAAGCTGCAGTCTGTCTCAAAGTGTCAGCGATTGGACGACCTGCTGTCGAGATGAACTATTCACTAGTGTCAGTGAGCCAAGATGTGCTTGATATGTCTCTTTCCTGCCGTGAACATAGCCCAGTCATCTGAAGACGCGGAAGCTCCAGCAGAGGGCGCATAGATTTGAGCGTTTTAGTAGCTCTGTCAAAATTGCGACGCCAGAAGGAGATATGCTAAGGACGGTATCTGGTACAGCTGCCCTAAGGTCATCTGTGGAGGGAACAGATAGGTCAATAGACCATTAGGCTGGCCTAGGTTGCTTGAATCTTATACAATAGTCGTACTATCAATCATAGAGAGTGCCTAGAATGTCTAACGATAAGAATACGATCAACCAGTGAGGTGTTTCGGTGAAGAGGCAATACCTGAATATGACATAGAGGCAGCAAAATTCAACTCAGTGTTGTCGGCAATTGAATGAACAGGGTGCACCTGAGCTAGCTTGGGCCTGTGGGATCTCCGTCGCCATCGGAGTAAGCGTTACCCTCACCATTACTGCTACTGAGAACACCGAAGCTTCCTGATACCTCACGAGGGGTGGCCGCGTCCCAACTCAGGCTCCCGTCGGTATGTTGACAATTTGGCTGCTCGAATTTTCCGTACAAAGGGCTTGTGATGCTCATGGATCCCTCTTCTAAACTGGAGATAGGTCGGATGCAGAACTCGCGACTTGCACATCGCTGGCAGTCATCAGTAAGGCATAAAGTACTGCGCAGGACCTTTTTCGAGCTATACAGTGTCGGTCTAGGTGCCAGAAGATCCAATCGATCCGTTGATAGCAGAGCAAGCACGATCCCGAGTCAACAGAATGCTCAAGGCGTCTAGCACATCAACAGATGGGTCAACGGCGATACATGTTCCTGGCACTGATTGCCAATGAACATCTCCAGTGTTGTCCTAGTTTTGGTTTTGGTTCAAGATAATTGTTGCATGGTGGCTGTCAGTTTTCGTTCGACTTGCAAAGGAATTTCGAGATTCGTCTATTTTGTATACCATCCCATGAGTAAGCGAACTGGAGATAGGGTCAGGTGTGGACCTCCACCAATCGACTCAGGCGACAGCATAACAGACTGATTGTATGCATCTGGAATGTCCAAGGAGCAAATAGCCCATTCAAGACTGACCCTATTGAGCGTCTCGAAAGGGAAGGCAATCATTGGCTCGAACGCTATAGTCTGATGAGTCTAGATCACACAAGAGGTGTTCCTTGTCCAGCTGAGAAAGTAGGGCACAGTGCCAGATATAGTTTGACCACGAATCGGGACAGCCCAAGACAACTCTGTGTACATACTGAGAGAGAGTATCAGAGTCTGACGACCTTCCTCGAATATTGCAAGAAGTCCAGTTAGGTTCGCTCCTTGCTTATAATCGCTCGAAAAGGAGCTATCCGTGCTATTTTTCGATCGGCGTAGTGACTGGGTCTTTTTCCTGTAGTCCTTAGCCACCTCTTGGAGCCTGTAACCTTTACAGGCATCGGCGAAGCTGCCAACGACATCGTGGCTTAATCCCTATCCTCGATATGTCTTAGCTACACCACCTGTCATAGCACCCATGACGCATCTATCTTCAAGATGTTGCTCTCCATTCGGGTTACACATCGGGGATTATCGCTGCCTCCGGAAGAGAGCCTGGTTGGAGGTCGAAGGAAGATTGCAATATTGACGAAATTGTTGCAGGTGGTACTGGCTCTCGTACATCGGCGGTTGATCGAAGTTAAGCTGCTGTTCAGGCTGCTGTCAAGCTCTTGATAGCTTGACTGTTGTCCTTGTTGCACAGGATCATTGTCTGATAGATGAGTGGATCCTAAATCTCCTTGAACATGGTCGTAGCCAACGTGGGATCCATCACTGCCTGACTTCGTTGTCCGTCAGTTGTTCTTATTGCTTCCCTGAGCGAATAAAGAGGCCTATCGATCGCATGACGGGAAAGGTAACGAAGGCCGTTCGCAGAGCTGGAAGTTATACTGATCGCATGTACCATATATAAAATCAACTCATCTTGGTCATGCAAATAACTGAAGGAGCCTTGTGACAAATTGTAATACTCAATGCTCCGGTTTCAAAATGAAGCAATAGAATGATCAACGAGAGGATGACAGTGATGAAAGTCGATGCACCTTGATTCGTAATTTTGCGAATTGTGCCATCCGTGTTCGATTTACCTTACCAGAAATGGGTAGAAGAGCTCCATCCATGAGCTAAGGTCAATGGCGAAGATTCGCGAGCCGGTTTGAGCAGATATGGCACTGAATAGGAGGAGCACTAGAGTAGCATGATGATTAGGGGATCGACATGTTATGTAATCACCCAACGAGAATCGGATAGATCCATAATTTTAGTGGTTCGGCCTTCGTCGTTGAATTTCAGCAGTGCGGTTTAATAGCTTGTGTATCTTTCCCAGTGCTTCTTCTACGTTACTTCAGCCAAAACTTGAGTTATATTCAGGTACAGGAAACTTACATTTGTCAGGGGACTCCGACAAAGGAATCCCCTGTGCTTGCGCCGCGGATTGGTGGACACCTGAATTCGTAGATTTAATTTGAAGCTTGCGAACAGGTCTATCTTATCATACAGCGTTACGCTGATAGATCCTACTCTCTTCTATTATTACAGAGGCCCTAGATTAGGCACATGCTATACAAATGCTTCCGCAGAAAGAGTACCATGGTCATTTTCGCTAGAAAAGATAGACAACCGATGATATCTAGAGAATTGTTCCGTAACATGAGTTATATGAGGACTTCGAAACTCGCGTTCAAAATCTAGAACCCTTCCTACTAATACAATTCCTGATTCTCAATGTTCCATATCAAGGCTTCTCCTGAGACACCTTCTCGCCGAATCAAGTAGGAACCTTATTCATCCCTGCCCCATCTTTCTCTCCGTCTTGCCCGATCTTCTCTTGCAGCTCTTTTCTTAGGTCCCCATTTCTGTTTTATATCCTCCAGCTCTTTCTCCCTTATTTGCTTGACTTCTTTTGGCACTGAGCAGATCATCGGTATGAGTACGGTGCTGCATTGGAATTTTTTGGCCAATGCAATGTTCGACCACTTCAGAGGATCCTCGATGCGAAGTCGTCTGATTTCGTCAAAGTCCGCAGAGGTGAGATGGTACCGCTTCTGAACGGGAGCGCGCAAAGGCGGAGGAAGAGTAGAGGATGTAGAATTATCGGAGGTCGGTGCTGAGAAGGCAAAGGGTGAAGAAGTAGTTGCAGCAGCAAGACGCTGGCGTCGTTTATCGTTCTGTGGAAGGAATTTAAAGGGCGTATGGTAGACCGAAGGAGCAGAGGATGGAGGATTGTAAATGATATGATCTTGTGTAGGTATTGTCTCCGCAAATGAAGGTTCGGGTTTGATTCGCAATCTTTGGCGCAGACGACGTGCCGTGGATTCCTGACGACGACATGTTCTAGATGAGAAGCCAGACGATTTGAAGAATGGCTGTCGAGCCAAGCTCAAGGGACTGAATGGGCAGGTCATCGTCGTGGAGGCATTGGTGTCGTGGGCTATGCACGGAGTACGGAGTAGAGCTCCTACGGATTAATCCTGAAATCGAAATTTAATTGGTCCGTGCACCTTGCGGATTTTACGATGCTGTGCCTACCACGACACTCACGATTCCCGCAATCGGAGTTTCACAGACGTTCTAATAGTTCAAATTTCGGGCTACCTGTGAGTGGCACTTGAAGAGCGTAATTCGAAGCTCACTTTGGTCGTCTGTACATAATACTATCACACCCAATAAAGCCAGGAGCTTTTCGAGCAAATCACTCAAAATCGTCTCCCCTCCAACGGTAGCATGTAAGCCCAAATCTTAATTTGATTGCTTTTTGTTCTACTGACGTTACAAATGTCCACCTGGTAGCCGTACCCAGTTCAGACCAGAAGAAAATGCCTGTATATATCTATGGCATTGTAGACAGAGCGAGGGTGACGGATGTTTCTTTTCGGTAGTCATCGACTTGCTGTATGCCATATCATCGTCAATGTGTATCGCTTATCATCAGAAATAAGATCCTTTGGATACATGTGGGTAGAGCGAACGATTCAGAATCAGAAGACATTCAATTGCTCGACAAATTGCAATCAGAGTGGGTATCTCGCTACCATGAGGAAACAGTGACAATTTTGATAAGAGAAAGAAAAAGAAGATTAAGCTATGAAAAGTCGAACCATCAAGTTGATGCAGACTGATCCAGCAGCTCTGCACCAGTCGAAATCATTGAATATACTCAAGAATGAGTGCTAGTGATGGATCTTCTTCGAGCCACTTCCCTTGTGCCGCATCTTGAGAGCGGAGTGCCAGCTCCACACGTTGATTTGTAATTGATGCAAGCTCCTGGAAATCCTCAGATCAGCTATGATTCGAACAGATGAGCTTCAGTTGTGCCTCTTGTCAATGCTGGGGGCATGAGACGCTACTCTGACGGTTCTTCAGCGATTCAACCCCACAATCACACGCTAATACATGATAATAGCATCCCTGTTGTGAAATGAAAATTCACCTACAGCTTGCAATGTGTTGTCAATGGCTTGAAGAGCAGGTGCATGACCGGCATGCGGACTTCGACCACCTAGGACGGCATTCCGAGAGTTGATCCATCTCAAGGCCGCTGTCGCTTGAAGATAGTTCTTGTGGACACGAAATCGGCGAACGGCGGCATCGATGATAACTCTATGTAATAGCGTTAGTGGATCGCCTATATGAGCATTGCTCAAGCAAAAAAAAGCCTGCATACTGTCTCAATTGCTCCTTTTCTTGTTCGACGTCACCTCTAGGCGCTGGTAAATTGGCACGAAATGGTTGAGCCAAGACTGCCTGAGCTTGAGATATGGCATGACGAAGTGTTCTGAACCCGAAAAGCTCCGATTCCTCACGCATTGGCTGGACGCGGATTTGGGCAATGTGGTGTTGAATGACACGGAAGTCGTTCATGATCTCTGTAATCCGCATCGCCCGCGCATGATTAACTTCAGACTCATCGTTAGCGCGGTAACTCATTGTGTGTGGATATTGGAAATTCCGTGATTGAAGGCATGAAGGATGGATGCCTTAAGGCATTTAAGTCTGTGAGGCCACAAGGAGAGTTTTGCGATACGGAGAAGGGATAGAAGGTAAACTCACGGCCATCAGCCATTGAAAGAAAAACAGTTGAAGGGATAGCAAATAGGAATGGACAAAAGGAAAAGTGAAAAGAATGTGAAACGATCTATCCGGAAAAGAGGCTTGAGATGGCGTTCCAATAGATAGAGTTCAGGAGCTTACAGCTCTTTAAAGTCATTTTCGAAATTTACCCTGGTATGGTCTTTGCACCTATAGACACTGTCTTGGAAGGTGTCGGCTCTCCCGTAGCGATTTTTTCTCGGAAGTGGATTCCACATGGCTGGCTGTGGGCCTGTCCGTGTTGGTAGAAGAATCGTAGATAGGTAGAGCATCTGGACATGAGTAACCTGAAAATAGCATTCATATCAGAGCCAACCTGATCATTGGCGGGGATGGCGGTGAATCTGAGAAGGAGAGAAGACTGTTAGAGGAAATTCAGTTACCAAAAACGCAAAGCTACCCAAACGGGTTACGATCTGACGGTCCATTGAAGGTCAGATTGTCGTTCTGGTGCACCTCAGTCAGCCACAGAGTGATGCGGTTGACCTGAGAGAGTCCCAAGCGCTCCAGTAAGTCTCTCTTGTTATAGGGTAGTAGAGCACCGCCCGTCTTTACACTTTTCAGCTGGGTCTCCATCGTGGCATGTCTAGCGCATACGCGAGGTGAGGAGCGGGATGGGCTTGCGGAGAACCGCGTGCTGAGAAGGCCCGATCTTTGAGATTCGTCTACAAGTCACCTAGTGCGGGCTGAGAATGTATCATATCGTACTTCGACTGTTCGTCCGAAAGATCGTGAGACGGAATCTGTTGGTTCTGTGGTGCGACCGTGCTACTCGCGGCTGCGCTTATAGCGTTGTGGCTTCGAACGCCACAAATAGAAACATCCAATAGAAAGGATCAGAATGGAGCGCCATCGAAGTCAAAGCCACAGCTCGAGCAACGGCTTGAGGCTACTGGTCAAGGTTGAATTAAGAGACCAGGTAGACAGAGAAAACGTGCATCATCATTGCAACTGGAACCGAGTTTTGCAGCTGAACATGGGTCTACTGCTCACGGCGATCTTACGATTCCACGAGTCGCCAGCCACCACTTAGATGCTCTTAAGGGGGTCTATTTGACTTAGCACGTGGTATCGTACAACAAATACTAGCGGCCGCGAGCCTCAATGGCGCTCAGTCTTTCTCTGCGATAGCCTGTAACCTCTCGTCAATTTCATCTTCCGTGAGTGATCTGAACTCCGGCTCGGTCGGTTCCGTGCCGTCGGATCGAGAGCCTCCTGCAATGCCAATCTCCAATTCGCCTTTCTTGAAATCCACACTCAATACCGTGCTCAATGCCGTAATTCCCAGCTCCACAACTTCTTGCCACGTTCCCTCAGCTGCCTCTTTATTTTTCAGCTTCTTCTCAAAGAAGTTGAGCGCTTCCTGCGCCTTAGGACCAGATGCAGTGGCCTTGTATCCCACATAATATCCAGCAGGGTCACATTTGTAGAGTTGGGGACCATATTCCGAGTCGACAGAAGCCAGTGTAATCGCAACGCCCAAGGGCCGCATGTAAGCCTACAGCATGATATCATGTCAGAAGGATAGGGAAAAAAAAGGGCCGATAAGACGGGTAGGGTACAAAAGGCCTCAGCCTCATCCGTCGCAGGTGTGGCTCGGGCTTACCCGCTGAGTATAGACCTGGCTAATGTTGGCCAGTCTCTTCGCCAATACATCACAAGGCATTTCGTATCCGTATTTGTATCGAAATTCGGCTGCTTCTCCTCTTGCTCTAGCCACGGAAGCTCGAGCGTCCGCTATTGATCCAGTCATGACGCAACCGACCGAAGGTGAAAGCTTGTATACATAGGATACGGAGGATGGGTCAATGAGTTTATCCTTGAATTTTCAAGATCTATCAGCCGTGATGCAGTTTCTTCACACTAAGTTCTGACCTTACCGGAACCTTTTTCTGCGAGATGACGACTGAGCAGCTTTTCCCGCGAACTCCCACTGATGTAATATTGGCTGCTGTTATCGCCTTGAATGCATATTCTTGTTTCGTAATAGTCAGCACATCATATCGGTGGCCTTTAAGCCAAGAGGCAGCATTCAAGCTCGGATTGTTGAGAACTGATGTCGTAGAGTGAATAACGCACCGACTTGGTAGAGACGACCCTGGTCCGAGAATATTGTAATATGCCTGTCGTATGCGCTCGCACTACCTGCGCAGAAGATCCTCAATCAGTATCTTTGAGTTGTGACTGCATTGCAGCAATGTACTTCCAGGGCGGGAGCGTACTAGACATGATGCTGATCAGGCTACGAAGCCAGCTGTGTCCGTGTCAACCTGACCGTTGTGGGACCTGTGAGACGAAATGTTCGGAGAAGCAGGAGTGCGTGAGCTCAGGACGGAATCGGTTGTGTTTCGTGCTGGAGTGGAAGGGGAGTAACAGTCATTAAACAGTCAAAGTGAACGCGTTCAGGTTGCCTACGAGCCGGAAGGTGATCGGCAGAAGAGCTACCCTGTCGGCCCGACATTTTCTAATTAGAGCCTGGTGAACATCTTACATCCGGCACTACATTTTTTGTTACTTGCCCTACTCTTGTCACAAAGAAGCGAATGTAGGAAAAATGCAGATACAATTACGAAGATGGATTCTTCTCCCATGAATCAGGCTTCTGCCCACATACCCGCCTGGAAACGTCTTGGACTCAAGCTCAAGCATGCGCAGGAGACGACAAGTGGAAAGCACGAATCAACGGGTTCAACTCTGGCAACACAAGAAGGTGAAAGTCATGCGAGGCTCGGAGATGGCTCGAGTGATGTGATGACCATAGCACCTAGCACAGGAATCAAAGATGTTAGGACTAAGAAACGTCGGGTCTCTGCCACCACTCCATCCACAAATGAGCTAGACCATGTGAACGGAAAGTCTGTTTTGAATAATCACCGTAACAGCTCACCTGACTTCTCTCCATCTCAAGAGCTACAGGCAGAATGTACGCCACAGTCCATTGTCACTGCTCATGAGGCCGATTCTCACATCAACAAGAAGAGAAAGCGCCATTCTGAGTTTTCTCATGTCCACGGTACTCAAAATGGATCAACAAATCAGACTGCAGTAACAGCCCAAAGTTCAGTTTCGGATCGGACTGATTCCGAAGAAGGGGACATATCACCTACAACTAGACGCAAGTCAGTCACCTTCACGTCGGATACCAAAACAGAAGACGGGAACAGCGCTCAGAAGCTCTTTAGTCATTTGGTCTCGGGTCAAGCAGATCGAACAATCGCGCATGACAATCAGGCTACCACCGGTATCGATCCAGAACACACTAATGGACATGCTGGAGCCACTGAGAACAACTCCGAGGCGCAGGTTGCAGCTCGTAGGGCCAAAAAGCGCAAAATACGGGCAGACAAGCGCGGCGGATCTATGACACCCATTCCACCTTACGTCAGCTATCTGCAGCAGTTTCATACCGCGCGTGACCAGTGGAAGTTCAACAAGAACCAGCAGAATCAATTGCTCAAGCATATGTTCAACCTCTACCGTGTACCTGAGAGATATGACCCAGCCATCGAATCATATATTGCTGGGCTCCAAGGATTACCGCTGCGGGAGCGACTGCGAGAAACAGCAATCGGAATTTTGAAGGAGAGCCACGCGGCATTAGCACAGATTGATGGACCTAAGGAGAATATGGATTATAGTCGGCGGCAGAGAGCAAGAGAGGACGCCTTACAAAGACGCCTACAGGACCATGACCAGAGGTGGGAGGCAGGGACTACTAGCAATGTCCAAGCAGACGGTCAAATGCAAGCCTTAAAGAGGAAAAGGGCGCAGGTGGTTCTGACTGCCTTAGAAGAAGACCACCCACTCTATCCCGTGCAGGCATTCGTTATGGATTCTACAATCAATGATGGAGCAAGCAATGGAGCGGAGGATCCGAAACATAGCGAGAAGCGCGCTAAGCTCGATGGGCAACAAAGAAGTCACAAGAGATTGAGGAAACAGCGTCGGTCTGAATTAGCCAAAACAGACAGCTCCTCAGGAACATCAGGATCAAGTTCGACAGATTCTAGCTCAGAAGAAGAAGTGTCCTCTTCACAATCAGAGTCGACTTCCACAGATTCTGAGTCTGAATCAACCTCATCTGGATTCTCTTCCACGAACTCCGAACACTCAAGTTCAAGTACTGGGTCGCGATCCAGTTCGGGGTCCCACTCGACCGCATCACAGTCTGGATCCGAGACTGATTCATCAGAATCCGATGAAGCATCAGACGCAGAGTCTCAGCCTATTAGCGACCAAAGAAGTACCAGCAGTAGCAGTAGCAGCTCTCATTGAGCAGAGGCGCTAGACAGACTACAAGGTGTCTTCCGGACCACGTACGAGAAGTTGAGTGACATGATGAGGTATTTGGTACATGGTTCAAAGTTTGGGGGCATATGTCAGGAAAAAGGCTCAAGCAAGTGCCCCGTATCAGAACCTATCAACATCTCTCATCCTTGTCAATATTCCGTATATCCCTTTCTCTGCATGAATGTTAATTCGAGAGAAGATACCATTGAAGAAGTGTACACTTTGAGAAGCTTTATAGGCTAATGTACATAATATCTTATCATTCCCAGCAATATATTTTTGACCAACCAATTCTCTTCATAACTCACAATCTCATCGTAAACTGTGCCAAATTTTCCAAATATACGGGAGCAAGCAGATAAAATGCTAGCTAAACAAAACGCCGCGCTCAGTAAAGATTAGTAGCATCCAATGTATATGGCTACCGTTCACCTGGCTCATTGATCAAGAAAGCCATCACCTTCATGCTGAATGGTAACCATAGTATCAGTACCTTGTGAGAGCTGCTCCTTCCATGGACCGTGACTCCCTCGGCCAGACTCAAGATGATCTTTGTGCATGCCATCCAAAACAGCCACAATTCCACCCTGCCGAAGCCGCTCTAAAACGACCTTCATACCCTCTTTGGCCTTCGGTTGTGACCCTTCAGTTCGTCTAAAGGCAATCAACTCGATGGACCTTTGTACAGGTCCTGTAGACCATGTTTTCCATAAGCTCGGCTTTGGTATTTCTTCCTCGGTCTCTTCCGCAGCAACGGCAGCTGCGCGGTCGGCAGCTTCCCTTCTTTTTCTTTTTCGCCTAGCCTCACCCAGTCTAGACTGCAGTGTGACTGTGCTATCGACTTCAGTGCGATCTGGCTGGCCATCGCTACGTCGGGTGGTCGATCTTGATGCCAATCCTTGACCCTGACCGGCTGACTGTCTCCAATACGTCTGTTTCTCAATGACACTCAGCACGCCCGTCCACTCCAAATTCCTACTTTCTGTTTCCATCCATCCTTCCTTGATATCGACCGTGCTCTTCTCAAGTATGTAGCTCTCCGTTGAGGTACCATTGCTGCTTGCCCCGAGGATGCTCTTTGGTAACAGCTTCAGCACTGCTGGAGGAATTTTAGAGCGTTTCAAATGCAGTCGAATAGTGTGCAGACGTCCGGTTTCAGGTTCGAAGGAGCGCTCGACGACATCGGTGGAAAGGACGTGGGTGGAATACGGGTTCGGATACCGGAGGAAATAGGCCAAGGCGACAGCGGGGAACGAGTAGTCATAGGAGAAAGAGGCAGCGTAGAATTTCACCATGGTGACATTGTCGTGTTAGATAAATTTCGGACAATAGAGAAGATACGATTGGAAAGAATCGTGTTTAGGGGGCGTTCTAGAGACGGCGGAAGGAGTTGGAAGCTTCCAAGCGTCATACGGAGACCTTGTGATGTTAGGCCCGCAACTACAGGGTTTAGGAATGGTACGGTTTACTTCAGGACCCTTACCTTAGGAAATTACCTAAACCACATCGCCTCGTTGGTACTCGGTAGCAGGAACTCTATTACATTGATGCACGAACGTTCTATCTTCTTTCAATTATCTTCCATAACCATGCATCGAATACATCAAGTTCCAGACCAATACGAACTGCAGCTTGCTGTTCACATCCGAGCTACCAAGGAGAAGCGCGCTCGTAAAGTTATCCTTCCGTCCATTAGTCGAGTCTCGAATTTGGAGTCAATCAGAAGTGCATTCCTTGCACACGATCAATCAATTGCCTTCATCAAAATCAAAATATCTAGTGAGGGCGAGATTTCGCTAAGCTTGAAGAAGACAGAGCCATCCAGATCGAGAAAGCAATTTGTCATCTAATTCGCCACATTATAAACAGAACGAACACAGTCATGGATTGATCTGGTGAGTGTGTTTATTTCTTTCCGACTCGTCGTCCACTTCGTACTATTAAAGGATATATGTGCCACACAATCATGAACGTCAAAACGTATTTACAAGAAGGTGTCATTCAGCCATGATCAGCCTCACCATTGGTGAGATCATCCTTTCCTCCGAGACATCCCCTTTCGTTAACCATAGAACCAATATTCCGCACTGTATGGCACTTGGAAATCCCCGTCCTTGTCCGCACACGTACTCGGTTGTGCCCCTCCTGCCGTCTCAACTCTGTATACCTCGCTCATTCCTTCACTCAATCCACTTGTATCACTCTGCAGAAACAGCCAAGGTACGGCGCCTTCGCTACTCAGCCCGGTATACGCAAGCACTGGCGCAGTCTCTGTGTTCTCCTTCACCGCACTAAGAAATAATGAAGGACTGTGTCCATCAAGGTCAAATGTCGGTGTCAATGTACTACCGACGTATGTGAAGAAGTGGTGGCCAATGGGTTGGTTACCCAAACCGGAATTCTGTAAAAGCGCCGTTTCGGTTATGTTACCGATATCCTGTGGAGAGTTGGTGAAAAGCTCGGTGACGTCGTAAAGAGTGGCATTGGCTCCGACAGAGACAGGTGCCGAGCTAGACACGTTGGGCGTTTGGCTACAGGTATAGTTCTGTGTACCGACTCCGAGAGCGATCACCCTAAGGTTGAGGCTGTCGGAGAGAGGAGGAAGGGTGTTGGGCGTTTGGACGGGAAGGACTGGGGTCGATACTGAGGTTGCTGCGACGCCGGCGCTGCGAATAGGATGAGGACTTGCATGATGCGTATCTTGAGGAGAAGTGGGTTGGTACCATGGTGCAGCGATGGTTGGTACTGCGATGAGTAATGCGCTGAAGATCCTTTGATACAACATTTTGGCTCTGTTGATCTCTTGGGGTGGGTACGAAGTATTGGATGGGTGAAGAGTATAACAGAAACCCCTCAAGCGCTTGAGGATCGCTAGAGTAGGACCAGAGTACCGGCTGGCAGGCACTTAGGGAGCGAAGGAGGTTTCAATAATACACAGGATGTTGCGTTCAGTTGTGCTTTCGACAGTCTTTCGATTTTTTCTGTGATTGAGAAGACTGAATACAGATGATATGTGGTAGAGAAGATGAGGACTTCAGCTCGGTTGCCGGTCTTATTATATTCATGAGACACAACGGATGCAATGGCTTGCTTTTCCACTTGTATGCACGTACGCCTGGTACCAACATAACCTATCGTTCCGCATTTACACAAATTACCCATTTCAAGAACCCTCGCAGGAAGAAACCCTGGTCCGATAGCGTTACGCTACGGTACCACCCCCCTAGTCGCGGCAAGCTCCCGGTTCGTCTTGCTTGAGAGCCACTCTCGACCAATACACCCTGGTTCTGTCAAAGACCGTTGCAGTTTAGCATTTTGGGGGCGGCTACGATCTGGGGAACGGTCGCTCACAACAAGCGAGATTGGTGCATTCATGGGTGGCAATAGCATGCACTTTCCTTTTCCGAGGTCTCACCCTGGTGGGCAAAAGGTCGAAAAGGTGGCCTGGAGGGATCAGAGTACCTATCCAGCTATCTTTGAACTGGCTGGCTTGATCCAAGGATTTGGCAAGCATATCGGTCAGACATAGAGAAACGAGGGTGTTGAAGCCATCGGTGGCCGATAAGTGGCTAAACGATTTCTTGCAGAGCCGCTCGACCGGTTTCCCACTCCAGCATTCTTATTTTGGTTTTGTGCAAGTCATAAATTTCGGAGTCCTTGCGTCTGAGACCAACCTCTGAATGATCCATAAAGTCTGTCGTGTTTTGGCTGTTGCTCTCACTGCTCGAATTCGCCCATCCCGAAGTACGATGTTACGCGCTTCTTGATCTTGGAATTCGAGATAGGAAGGTCAAGATGGCAGGATTGCAACATGACGGTCGAGACGCTGGTCGTGGACCCTGAAGGATGGAGGCGCCGGACTAGGGTGCGCTTCCGGAGAGTGGATCAGGATTTTCCGTCGACCTCCAGATTAGAGCCACTAATTCATTGTTCTGGGAAGTCATACGACTGTTAAGAAACCTAATTTTGTGTCTTCTATTCATAGCACTCAGACATGATTGGGGGAGTCGGCGGCATCACATGCTCAACATGGCAGAACAAAACTTATTCGACCCTAAATTGCCATGTTTTTGCTGTCTTTGTGTTGCCCGTTTTTATCGCGGCTTAGTCGTGCCGCGCCTTTTTTGCTTGACAGGATCTAGGTGCTTAAGGTATCTGAGTAGTCTGTGTAGGTTGCAGTAGCTGAATACCTAGATACTATCCCTTGATCGCTCTAGCCATCAATAAATATAATTGGAGAAGCTCAACTAGACTCTTGTCACTTCAATGCGAGTGATACACAATGTGAAATAAGATCCGAGCTATGCTAAGGCTTCAATCGCGACCAACTCTTACACTTGGCTAGAATGATTGAGTCAACCATCCACAGAGAGGCGCTCGGGACTGTTGAGAGCGACACAATAGGGTGATAGCACAATCAGATTTTGCGGAGAGTACGGAGTAAGAGCCGATGGATTCGTCTCTGGACGCACCGGCGAACAAGCCCCAAAGGATGATCACCATGTGGCTTTAGCTCAGTCCTTTGCTTAATTGGGGAAGCCTGCAACAAGAAGCAAAGAGTCAAGAAGGCTATTCCGACACTCCGGTACTCCATACTTCAGGGGACCAAGTCCACTGGATGCTCGATCACTTGTCTTCGCTGTCCGTTTCTCTTGCCTTATCTCAATTTCGCTTGGAACAAGTCGCAGATCAGACAGTTGGCTACAACGATTCACCCATTTTCTGGCCCATACAGTACGTGTCTTAGCATTAGGAAAACAATGGTTGTGTTTTTGATGGCAGCGTAGGCGTGGGTGGCGTCCGCACCAGGCAAAGTGAGCTAAGGTACTCTAAGGCTTGCAACCGGCTTTGGGGAATTGCAGCCTTCGACTCATTTGGTTGGCCTTACAGTCAATCAGCAAAGTCTCATGGTACACCAAGGCAACCGAAAGCATGAGATGGCGTGATGTAAGAAATCATCGAACCCATCGAACACAGGAGCGCTAGTAAGTGTGAACGCTCAACTCTAGGCGCTGGCCCTTGAACTATATATTGGCAAGCTGGGCCGATCAAGCATAACTGACCTAAATGGCATTGCTCCAATGATATTCTTCTCCAAGCTTACGTTTTGCAATCGAGCGCTTACATGGCTCATTGGCCAAGATGCTGAATTTCGACGATATTATCTGATCCATGAAGAACGTGGTATATCATTCAGCATGTCCCAACTTGCCGAGATTTGAGTCAAAGCACAAGGCTTTTAATATATCATTGCCATTTGAGGCAAGGTCTAGTAGAAAAATGATCAAGGCTCGATGACGCTCACGCAGCGAGGTACACTTACTCGGAGGGTAAAAGTTGCTTCAACAGCCATCGCTTCCAACCAGATGCATTACCGATCCATAATCGTGCTGGGCCTTGCAAATCTTCTTAGTCCGAGGCCCAAACAGACAAGAGTCATGCATTCTCATTGGTGTCGCGTAAATCCGAGTGACGGCCCGTCCATCACGTTTCGAGTCGATTGAGTCTCTGCTAGCTCATATCCAATCATACATGCTCCCAAGAGGTGGTTGCTTAGTAGCCACGCGCCACGTCCGGAGTGTACTCATAGTTCTGTCCTGGTCATTAGTCATTGCGTGCACGGTCTCTGCCTTACATAAGGAACCTAGCGTAGCGAGCGTGAGCACTTTCTACGTGTACCAGGTAAGATACCTAGGCAGGTACCTAGAAGCAAGCAAGTATCCACGTAATTACTTCATCTTCTATACCTCCTCCTCCGTACAGGTACCTATTATTGCTATAGGTTACCTGAACAAAGTCGCAACAAAATCTGTAACAGCCTCACACCTGGCGGTATACGAAACGTATCTTTGCTTCTTCTGTAATGCCTAAAGACCTTTGGCACCTAAGTATTCTCATCCGGCAAGCATATACTCATACCACCCGAATATGCCTCCTTTCACAAACTTGCGCCACCTTCAGGCTCACAATCTTGATACCTTGAAACGGTCACCAATTTCCGAGATTTCCGGCTCTCTTGGAGACCTTGGCACATTGCTCCCTCTCGTCATTGCTCTAACACTTTCGGATTCAATATCACTCTCTTCTACTCTCGTATTCTCCGGTCTCGCAAATATTTTCACTGGTGTCACTTTTGGTATACCATTACCAGTACAGCCAATGAAAGCAATAGCAGCTGTAGCTATATCTCGATCTTTCAGTCGAGAGATTACAGCATCGGCAGGCATTTTCACTGCATCTATCATCGGCTTTCTTAGCGTGACTGGCCTCTTGCGATGGTTCGGCCGTGTAATTCCTATACCAGTCGTCAAAGGAATTCAAGTCGGTGCCGGCCTAAGCCTGATTCTCAGTGCGGGTTCAAGCCAGCTGAAAAAACTGGGATGGTTTGAACCCAGTTGGGCAGACAATTTGTTTTGGATGATTGCTGCGTTTGTCTCCCTCTTGATATCTATGAGGTTCCAACGAATGCCTTATGCCTTGGCGGTCCTCGTACTCGGCCTCATCTTCTCAACAATCAGAACGGATGTTACGACTCCATCAATGACGAAACCAGGCTTCCATCTTTGGCATCCACATACCCTTGTCCCTTCGCTATCTGAATTCCGCATAGGCGCGTTCGACGCTGGTCTTGGCCAACTCCCTCTAACCACTCTCAATTCCATCATCGCTGTTTCGCACCTCAGTGCAGATCTGCTCCCTAATCTTCCGGCCCCTTCGCTGACTGCACTCGGCGTTTCAGTGGCTTCCATCAATCTGATCGGTTGCTGGTTCGGCGCGATGCCAGTATGTCACGGTTCAGGTGGTCTTGCAGCTCAATACCGATTTGGTGCCCGTTCCGGGGCGAGCATAATATTTCTCGGAACCCTTAAGCTACTGCTTGGGCTGTTCGTCGGGGACGGACTCGTGAGATTACTCCAAGGATTTCCAAGAGCATTACTTGGCATTATGGTCCTCGCAGCCGGAGTGGAGCTTGCAAAAGTGGGCGAGAGTTTGAATGCTGGTGCCCGTGACTTATGGGAGGATGCGGAACAAGTTGCCGATCGCGCAGGCGAAGACCCCAGCCATTTCAGGTCGAAGAACCCGAGAGAACCAACAGAAGAGGAGAGAAAAGAGCGGTGGATGGTCATGCTGATGACCATCGCTGGCTTACTAGCATTCAGAAATGACGCAGTCGGCTTCATAGCCGGAATGCTCTGCCATTGGACTTTTCACTGGCCTGTTCGTGGGCAGATATGGGGAAGATGGGATAGGCAACGAGATCTTTCTCATTCCTGGTTGGGAACGGGTCGGAGGAGACAAGAAACTTCCCGTGAGGAGGAAGGCGAGCGCCTACTGAATTCAGATGACTGAACATTAGTCTCCAATGTCATGACACATATATGAGGTTTGGTGACCCAGTGGGATTTCCTATAGTAGACCTATTGAGCTTCCCTTAGACCCTTACCTACAAGAGCTTACATTCACTAGTTATTCCTTGGTTACATTCTGTCTGGAAATTCCAGGCAGTTTTACGCTTTTGTTTCGTTCTTTGTCCGCAACTATCACAGTGTTCCTTCTATGATGTGTGCACGCACGTCTCATATCTAGGCCATAGGAGCATTGCAGTGGAAATCCGGTGGGTAGTGGATGAGTACTCAGGTGTGTTCTACGTATTGCGTCTTTCGGTTACTGGGTTTCGAAACAGTCTTGATATGCTCAGTGTGGATATCTTGTGGTCCATGCGGCGAGAATTCCTACACAATGGAAGGATATTTCGGAACTCACATATTTCCTGGTGTGTCGTATCTCATGTGGGCAAGTCACATTGATACCAAAATCCAGTTTTAGGGATCACTGCGTGGAGCACTACTTAGGCCTAATGATGGCTGCGTGTCAAATTGAAAGCACTCCAAGGCTAGGGATTCTATGTATACGAGCGATAGGTAGGATCAGGTTATCAGCAAGACTGCTCCACTCCAGCCTTGAAAGTTTCGAGATAGTGTGCGCATACCCAAAAATGAAACGGTTACAATGAGAATCTGGGTACCCAAATGACGAGTCGTCTATTGTGGTGAGTATTCGAGGGACTCTCAAGCAACATGAAATCTCGCGTATTTTTAGACTGTGAGATGCAAAGGAAGAGAATGCAATCAGATGCTCGCAAGATGGCTGGACCTTGTAGCCGACAATTACTTAATATGTTCTCTAGCTCGACGTCGGAACAGCCCTGCCAATGCCCACGTTGATAGACTGACACCTCAGTAGACTCGTCACATGGATAATGAATATGTGGGAAAGTTGTCCACTATAGTGAAGAGGGATATCGAAAAAGGTTTTGTAGAACATATCTCAAAAGGGTCTGCTCTAGTCTGATACAATGTAGACGGCCATAAATAGGATCTTGGGCCGATGGTCGGCACTTCGTGCTTGAGCCTGGTTTGGTCTGCCGATATTCGAGTATCCTCCGGTAACAGATTTTCTTGACAAGCGCAGGACTTGGCCCAGTGCTGAGTAGAACCCTAGGTAAATTTTGAACTGCACAATGGTTTTTTGTGACATCCTTGACATATAATCTTACCACTGAGGATTTGGGGGCTTCCAACGCGGATGTTGGATAGACCGAGTTCAAGGCAACTCGTTGGAGTTAAAATCACATCACTGAGCTGGTTAAGTAAGCTACTCCGTACCTGAATTATGATCCATTGAAGATAGCTGAACACTACCAGGCCGGCTACGAGAGCACGGCACATTCGAAATAGTGGGATAATACCTGTACAAATTACCTCAGCATCTTCCGAGCTTTCTGGAACCTTTTTGACATCTTCTCTCCGATCCATGTTCTGCTTTATACACCGTTATGTTAGGTTGAGGTGTGCAGATCGAAGTCACCGATTCAGGTGTCATGATCCCTTGGCCATGTGTGGCTATGCCAGTAACATGACGCCTACCCACCGATTCGATATGAACGATCAAAAACAAGAAGATCTAAAGCCTAGGCGCTTTGCGCCTTTACACTCTTCGACAGCGCCTCTACAAGTCAACAAGTCTACTCCTCCACTGAAAGGAGTTGTATTCGATGTTGATGGAACGTTATGTATGTGCCTCTAAATGACTTAATTCGGCAAACGTGATCCCAAGAATCTCTCGTTGTTAATCATTCTTGATAACAGGCGAACCACAAAACTACATGTTCAGTGAGATGAGGTGTGTTTCAGAAATGCCTTAAGTATTCGATATTGAGACTCCCAATTCCGTACTAAGCCTATTTGCTAGAGCTGCTCTTGAGATACCCAAAAGCGTGGACATCCTCGACCATATTCACTCCCTACCAGAAAAAGAACAGCAAATTGCCCAAGAGAAGATTCAAGCAATTGAAAGACGTGCCATGCTTGTCCAGAAGCCACAGGCGGGCCTCCTTGAGCTCATGGAATATTTGACAGAGAGAGGCGTGAGGAAAGGCATTTGCACACGAAATTTCGAGTTCGTCAATTTTCTCTTTGGCTATCAATATCCAAATTACCCCTATTGAGTGCTCTTCTTCTAGCACGCCTGTCAATCACCTCCTGACGAACTTTATGCCCTCCCAGCTCTTCGACCCAATCATTACACGGGCCTTTCGTCCGCCGAAGCCCGATCCCGCTGGCATCCTCCATATAGCAAAAAATTGGGCTCTCGATGATGGAGGCAACTCTCTCATTATGGTCGGTGACAGCATCGATGATATGACTGCCGGATATCGTGCTGGAGCAGCTACGGTACTTTTGGTGAATGAGCAGAATGCGCATTTGGCTCGGCACGAGCATACTGACCTTTGCATTACGAGGTAAATGGACAACCTCTACCCCAAAAATGTCAGTGCTTATACATTCATAGACTTGATGAGCTGGTGTCCATCCTTGAGGAAGGGTTCGTGGGTCAAGTTGACCGGTCAGAGAAGAATCCAGAAACGAAGCAGATGGCAACAGAAGCGCTGCAAGACTTCTGAAAGAAGGCGATGAATTAGCTTGCCATACAATTGGGACTGTTCAGTCCAACCAGTGAGAAGTTTCCGGACCGGTTGCGAAAGGTGCTCTTGCCAACGATTCCATGTGGACAGCTACAACTTCTGCTCAAGCGCCGTCTAGTCGCTGTTGCCCCTCTTCAATTCTCTTCAGAAGACCCCTTGAGAATCTGACCATTTGCTCGTAGGCGATTTCAAACCCATCCTGAGCACCGTAATATGGATCTATCACTTCTTCCTCCTTACTCTTGCCGCCAAACTCGCCAAACAAGTAGACTTTTCCGAGTTTCGAGTCTTCAATACCGTTCCTCTTCAAAAGCCGGGCTCTCATGCGGTCCAGATAAACCTTGTTATCATCATCCATTGCCAAGATGTAGTCGAAAGTCTGAAAATCGTCCGAAACAAATTTTCTTGCTGCGTGCGAATAGTGAGTGATACCATTAGCTTCCAAGGTGCTCATAGTTCTTGTATCTGGTTCATCGCCTGCATGGTACGCGCCTGTACCGGCAGAGTCAACCTCATGGATCAGAGGACTGGAGGATTTCGTGTCATATTTCGTGAGATGCCGAAAGACAGCTTCGGCCATTGGGGAGCGACAAATGTTGCCTAGGCAGACAAAGAGGATAGAGACACGCGAATCTCTAGGTGTAGCAGTCATGACACTGTCTTGAGTCGGTATTGTTCAGCGGCGGAGACGATCTGGTAGGCCCAGAGGCTAAGGCTGATGGCTGATATTGAGGTATGATGCTTGGACCCTGGCGGTGCCTGGAACTAAGTTGGTTGGCGTTCGCGTAGATCAGAGGCTCCGACATCGGCTTCCAAGCTCCAAAATCTGGAGAATCTTCAGTCACACTCGTCTCCAGCCTTCTAAGCTTTATAATCCTGTCCACACCTCCCTCACCGTTCCAAACCCCCTTGACCCATTCGCAATGGCCTCCAAGACTGCTTCTCGAGCTCTTCGAAGCTCTGCCAAGCAATTGGCCCAACCAGCAGCGCGACAACGCCGATCGTTCGTCTCAGCGGTGAGCTCTGCAAGCAGGGTCCGCAGTGCCGTTGAGTCAAGAGCTGCTTTTCTGCCACTGCAACAATGGCGCGGCATGAAGACAGTGGACTTTGCGGGGCACAAGGAAACTGTGTATGGTGAGCAACTTCGGTAGGATGGCTGGGTTTCTGTAGCTAACAAGCAAATCAGAACGAGACGACTGGCCCCGAGAAAAGCTTCTTGTAAGTCTCACCGAACCACCAATTGTCCTTCTAGTAGTGCTCATAACCTCGCTTCAGGACTATTTCAAGAATGATACTCTTGCTCTAATTGGTTATGGCTCCCAAGGCCACGGTCAAGGTCTCAACCTCCGTGACAACGGCCTCAATGTCATCATTGGTGTGCGCAAGAATGGCAAATCATGGCAGGAAGCACAGCAAGACGGCTGGATTCCTGGGACAAACCTTTTCGATGCCGATGAGGCTATCTCGAGAGGTACAGTCATAATGAATTTGCTGAGTGACGCGGCTCAGAGCGAGACGTGGCCGGCCATCAAGCCCCAACTCACCAAAGGCAAGGTATGCTACAATCATAGCGATTTTCTAGTCGCGAGACTACCTTCACAGTCATCTATCATCCTTGAGAGCTAATCATCTCAATTTACTACCGCAGACTCTATATTTCTCCCATGGTTTCTCTCCTGTCTTCAAATCCCAAACCGGTGTCGATGTTCCCTCCGACATTGACGTAATCCTCGTCGCGCCTAAAGGCAGTGGCCGGACTGTTCGCACTCTCTTCCGCGAAGGCCGCGGCATTAACTCCTCCATTGCTGTCTACCAGGATGTTACGGGCAAAGCGCAGGAAAAAGCCATTGCCCTCGGTGTCGCCATCGGCAGCGGTTACCTCTATGAAACCACCTTCCAGAAGGAGGTGTTCAGCGATCTCTACGGTGAACGAGGTTGCTTGATGGGCGGCATCCATGGCATGTTCCTTGCTCAATATGAGGTCCTGCGGGAGAAGGGTCACTCCCCGTCCGAGGCATTCAATGAGACAGTCGAGGAGGCCACGCAGTCGCTGTACCCCTTGATTGGCGCTAATGGGATGGACTACATGTATGCGGCGTGCTCTACTACTGCTCGCCGAGGTGCCATCGATTGGAGCAAGCGATTCAAGGAGACCCTGAAGCCTGTTTTCCAGGATTTATACAACAGTGTGGAGACTGGGGAAGAAACTCAGAAGTCGTTGGAGTTCAATAGCAGGAAGGACTACCGCGAAGCCTTTGAGAAGGAGATGAAGGAGATTCGCGATCTTGAGATTTGGAGAGCCGGAAAGGCGGTGAGAGGTTTGAGGCCAGAGAATGTGTAGGGTCAGAGAAGGGGTAATAGTCTGGAACAGGGTCGGGCGAGCCTAAACAAAAGTCCATTCGTGATAGATGGATGATCCTGTGCACAGCCTCTGCCCCGGATACTACTTCGAGGCTAACCCAATTGTGCGGTGATTCCGCTCCCACAACCCTTTTCTCCTTAGCTCAATGTTTTGAGATCTGTAGTCAAAGATGTGTCCTTAGCGAACTTCTCGTGTCAGAAATAAAAATTGGTCCTCCAGCTACGAGTCCTTTTCCATATTCAAATACGTCACCGCCGGTTTGTTGTCACTCAGTCCTTGGTAGGGGCGCATATGTGTACAGCTGCTGAGATATACGTACGATGCAGAGCTACAGGCTCAAATTGACATATGCATGGAAATGATACGGTCCAAGATATCGATACCAGAAACGCCGAAGCTCGAATGATGCATGAACAGCTAAAGGTAAAGAGTCGGGGAAAAAGATTTCCATAATCCCGCTCCCAGATGCAAGTCAAGCCCAAAGTATTATCGCCGATTCGCTGGGGAAGAACTTAAATGATTTGTATCGAACCCCCTCACGAAAGGCCCCACGTTTATTCTGAGAACTTCTTGACCAGGTTCCTATAGACTCTGATTTTTCACGTAATTCCGCCAACCTACGCTCCTGGAGGTTGTACGGGCCGATCAGGTATAAGCTCGTAGTCACCCTCCGAGGGCAGTATCAATGCCGAAATGATGATGAACGCTGCGTCGAGCGCGAGGATACACCAACTGACGGTGCATAATATCCATGAAACATCGAGTTTCCAGCCAGTGGGAAATTTATCGTCGTGATCGTAGAGAAACGCCTATATTTTGGTTATCAGCCATTCCCCAAAGTAAGTTTCGAGGCTACACAGGCCACAATAAATATAGTCCGAAGAAGGAGAAAGTCCTTACCGCCACGGCCATAGATATAAGTTGTGCCACAGATGCCAACCCTAGCAACCAACCCAATACCTTCCATCCTACTTCTCTCTTCTGGCGCCCTCCTAAGAGTATGACAGCGAATGCGATTACACATGAGAGTTCCAAAACAACGGAGAAGCTCATGAGAAATCCAACGCTACGCCAGGCGCTACAGAAATGTCGCTGGTCTCCAGTGCAGTCTTCGAAGCGGGGAAATTCGGTACAGACCCCAGTGAGGGAAGAGCAGCGCCGATGTAAGCCATAACTGTCATGTATGGGGTCGCCTCTGGTCTATGAGCATCGATGCAGTGTCAGCGTACTCGGATATTTGGTTGATCTCGATAACGAGATGAGTTAGCTACATTGCGTAGCCATTGTGCAAGGGCATTTTTGGAAAGATATCAATTGCATACCGTCTTCCTATCCCAGGATATCCATCTTGGCTCGATTATACTCGCGATTGTTAAGGCCGTTGCTGCATGAGGATCCATGCATTAGCTTCTACTTCGAAGCGTCTTGTGTACCGTTATCGAGCATGTACTGACCAGCTAGAAACACCCAAAAGCCAGCACTGTACACCAATCGCCTTGTCATGATTTTGTCTTGTTATCTGGAAGATTTGGGGAGGTAGGATGGGATAGGAAAGGATTGTGGCATAGGTAGGTCTGGAGGACAGCTTCAAAGTGGGGCAGGGTGGTGAGACGCTAGTTGGATGGATTCTTTTGCAGAGCTCGTGACTGGTGAACTAGAGACTGCTACTAGACAGACCAGGTGGAGTTACTAGCTGGCAAGCTGCAGGGAGGATCGCGCTGGGCTTTAACAGTGAAAAAGAGGCTTGACGTGGAGTACGGAGTAAAGCGGTGTGAAATCTATGCGCAAGGTCAGAAGCACCGTAATTACCAGGTAGGGTCTGACTGGCGAACGTGGGGGTGGCTGCAGTATGACGAATGTGGTCATGCGGGAAAGACTCGGATTCCCATGTTTTGTGCAAATCATATCCTATCCGGTATTCATTTGCATGTTTCTCTTCGCAGGTATGGCTGAAGTTTGGAACTGCTCGCAAGGTAGCCCAAATGTCACGTCAATAGATTTCAGGACTCCCTTTGGAAAATTCTGGAGAGATCGAATTTTGAACAGAATCTAGATGGCAAAACATCGATACAAAGGGAAGAAACAACTGAAAGAAGAGCTTTCTGATTGGTGTGATTCTAGATCTGCTTGTTCAGGTTGAGGAAGCCTGCAGCAACGACTTCGACGACCTCTAACGGCCTCAATATTTGGACGATGTGTCTGCTATCGGCGAATATTCGTCTCTTCCATACGTTCTGTTCAGATTCACCTTCCCGCTAATCCTATTATCCTCGAGCCTTACCCAGGTTTTGACCGATTTGCCCAAGTTCTGTTTCGAGAGTAAGATTTGCCGGCTTCCCCTTGTCCAAGTGCCATAACCGCCATAGCCAGTGTGTCTACCAAAGCACAGATCCAATCCGTTGCCGCTGAAGTTCATACCAGGCAATGTAGAATTCCATTTGAAGCACCAGTCATCCCCATGATCATGTCCGCTGAAAGCAGCCATCAATCCTGGAGTATTCAGGAGTGCCTTCATGAATGGGATATCCTGCCCACCGTACTCAGTAATTCCGCCACTGGCATCGCCTTGGAGTGCACCTTGTCCTTGTTGGGCCAATGGGACGTCGTCGTTTATGCCTGGTTCCTGGGTAGGCGAGACGCCTTGGTTTTGGAAAGCCAGCATGGCGTTTACGGGTATGTGATAGAAGGCAAGCGAGGGAACCGTGCGATTATAGTACTGAAAGAGACGAGCATTTTCATCGACAAACCAGTCCACAACAGACTGATCGACCCAATCCGGCCGAGGCACTGCCGTGGCATTGGCTGTTCGCTGCTGGAAAGAGTTGCCTCCTTTACTATCGAAGAACCATAGCAAGAGCGCAGGTGTCCGAATTGATGTATCCGCAGGATAAACGGGTAGAAAGTAATTTGACACGCCAGAGTTTGCAGAATGGACCATGCTTTGAGTCAGACTGTTAGGATACATACGCTCCCTGGCTAAGATGCCTTCACCAGAGATATTGAAGTCACTATCGTGGTTGCCATACGTCGAGGCCCATTTCAGGTTGCGTTCTACGAGTGGCGCCACAATCTCATCGACATAGTTCGTCGAGTTCTCGAGGAAGGTGTTTTCACCAGTAATGAGATCGCCGTTCAGGACTACAAGTTGTGGTGACTCCGCATTCAAAACAGTGTTCATCACGCGGGTGGAGTTGATGTCTTGCTGTGGACCCCAATCAAGATCTTCCGCTGCCATTTGGATTCCTGAAATCAGCAAGACGGTAACTACCTTAAAACTATGAGTCGATGTTGCAAGCTAACCTTCGCCGTAATGCAAGTCCTCAAACACGGCGATCTGGAAAGTTCCATTTTGTGTGAATCGCAGCGTTTTCGATTTTTCCGTGATGTGTAAGGCCGCGGAGAAGTAACAAAATCCAAGACAGTTCGTGAGCAGATACCTGGACAACATGATGGAGAGTACCAAGAACGCAACTAGACTGAAACACGCAATGGAAGTTAGCTGAAGACCTCTTGATGGAGCCATGTATTCGACGTGAAATTCTACAAGTGGAAGCGAGGACTGCTAAGATGATCGGAGCCTGCCAGCTGCTAGATGGAAGAGGAAGGCGCAAATATTGAACCACAACGTCACGTTCAGGAGTTGTTGGCTGTGAGACATGGTTGAGTTTCTGAGGCTTGACAGAGCGTGGCCGATATATCTAGAGTACAGTAGCGCCACAAGTTTGGGGCACACCCGTTGACAAATTTGAAGACATGGGCCTCTAACTGAACCCAAAAGGAACTGGAAGGGAGACGATATGGGAATAATTGAACCAAGGGAGAAGTTACAACTAGAGTTGAAAGGCCTGTCCTAGTTTGTATGAGCTGGTCAGGTCTCCAGTAGAAACTTTAGCCACCTCCCCATACTCCAGTCTCATCAGTGTCAGCGTTCTACATGGATTTCAGCATCCAGTCCGGGCCTTCGCATGATACGGAACTGATCATCCTTTGCTGCCACAGCACCTATCTTGGCTCTTCGTCTGCAGAAGATCCAAGTCTTGAATCCTCATGGCACCTCGCGTCATTTCAACGCCACAGTGGAGTGAAGCCTAGCGAGCACGAAACTTTTCTACTACATATTCTCTCATCACTCTTTCTGCTCAAGCAACGCCATGATAGCTGGCTAGTCATCTCGGGTGGTTGTACAGCACGTAATATTACCGATCGTAGTGAGGCTCGGAGCTATTTTACTGCATGCCGAGTACTCTCTCAGGTTGAACACTCGTACTTCACGAGTATTTGGAAGGACATGGAGAAAAGAGTTTTACTGGAAGAGGCAGCCACGGATAGCTTCCAAAATCTACTGTTCTCCATTGTACTGTTCAAAAAGAGGGTGGGCGTTTATCCGAGCCGAGTGACCGTGATTAGCCATGCATTCAAAAGCCGGAGATTTCTGGCACTTCATGCGCCTGCCATACGGTGGCCAAAGGACCGTGTCGCAGTCCAGGGAATCAACGCACCATTTTCCAACAGTGATTTGGACGAGGCGGAGGAAGGCGAAAGGGACAGAGCATACAGCGCTTTTGTCAACGATCCGTACGGAGCTGGTGACGTATTGTTCCAGAAGCGCGTAAGACGGGGTTGGGAGGAGGGCAGACTCGAATCTATGTCGGAAGGTCTTGAAATGAGTGTCCAGGAACTCTTGCTGTGGAAAGGAGGGAGATCGGGTCAAGAACTTTACCCTAATGAGTTGCCATGGTCCACCACAAGAAGGAATGCTAAAGACTGAGCACTCCCGTTATGACTCTGAAAGCTCGCCTGTTCTGCAAAAATCCAGTTTCTTCCTGGACATCAAGCAACTTTCAAGGCCAGACATTATCGATTGCACTAGTGAGGCCGACACATAAGCCACACCAAGTTCTTGACTTGTGTACCAGCTAGCTCTGTCCATATTGCCGCTGCCAAATATCACTGTCGCCTCATCCACAATTGTTAGTTTCAGATGGGTCTGTACAGGCTCTGGCCCGAGTTGAAGTCCATTGTCAGAGGAGCGTTTGATAAAGTACTCAATCTTAAGCGAACCTATATGACTGTTCGATCCCTGTTCTTCATCCATCAGCCTCTTTTGCCTTTCCGTCAAAAGTGTTATGAACTGGCGTTTCAACTGCTTTAGACACCTTGTGGTTGATGTACCCGCCGTGATGAGTTGCTCTAAGATCATGAGTCGCTCACTAGTGATGATATGTACGTCGACTCCCCGTCCCAAAGCGGCCAGGAGCGCTTCAAGCACTGGCGGAGAGGTCACATTTGGTGTTTGCACGTAGATGCTCGACTTTGCATTGTTGAAAGCATGTAGCAAGAACACATTGAGCGGCGTTTGGGGTGGGCGAGCGGCAGACTGCCATGGGAAAGGTCGGAACTGTGGATTTGTACGATGAGAGGAGAGGAGAAAAGCAGACTGTATGCCCGACAAATTGATTTGGAACTTTTTGGAAGTGATGCTGGACATGTAAGCTTGTGACGATGGTGGCTGGAAACCTTTGGTATTGAATGCTGCAGGGACATCTCCCATCTCGTTTCTTGACTGCACGGCGAAATTATCTGAAGCTTTGTCGCTATGGCTTGCCCAGAAGTCTCGCCAAAATTCCAAGAAATGATTGACAATCGGTCCTGAAATCTGCAGGCATCCTTCAAACCAATTCTCCCAGCTGACATTGCAACTTGGGAGATACAGATATCTACGATCCACGATAACGAACTTAGGGTGCATGACACTGAAAGGGCGAATGAAAATACTCTTGATCTCAAGATCGAGACCATTGAGGTCTTCAGAGGGCGGCAGTCCAAACTTCTGCACCCATACCGACGAAGGATAGACGTGGCCTGCTGGTGATGACGTGTGAAACAGCTTCTGCAATAGGGACAGTGATGAGAGGCAGATGCGCACTTTTATCTTCGACCCACGTTGGATAGCCGCTGCGGATAGGTTCTTCAGACACGACGAGACCTGACTTAGCGAAGAACTCCCGGCCCAGAAACATGTTACGAATAGAACCTCATACTGAGCTTGGCCAATCGAGGGCAGGATCTCCTTGAAAA
The DNA here is from genome assembly GCA_010094025.1 of Viridothelium virens. Lineage (NCBI taxonomy): Eukaryota > Fungi > Ascomycota > Dothideomycetes > Trypetheliales > Trypetheliaceae > Viridothelium > Viridothelium virens. Next base: position 173,200 of record ML991823.1, on the reverse strand, counting down.
TGCTATCGCCGGTACCTAGGACTAACGCATGTACTGTTGACAAGGTTTTGAGGCTAGACGAATCGAAGTGATCATGCATGTCGGAACCTCTGGTAATGCCACTTCCCTGAGGCTGTGCGATCCACTCATCAATGAGGCTCGGTCCGTAGGACGGCATAATGAGTCCATGCGAAGCCGACGGTTGTAATTTAGAAGCTATGAGATCGTGCGAGCCACGAACGAGAGGAAATTGTGGTGGTGTGGGGGAGAGCCTGCGGCGAAGATACAGTACCCTGAACTCCTTCCGTTCTGGGCATGCGCAGAAGTGTGGCGGTTCTTTTCAATCCTGACAACCTCAACGTCAGCAGTAATTAGGCCTGACCGCAAGCTCAACGATAATCTGGCGGGCTGAGAGGCAAATGCGCCACGGAGGTCATGAGAGAAGTAGGCAAATTCTGGAAGGATCGCGTATTCGACGATCACCCTGCAGTGTATCCGTACCCGTGGCTAGCTTCAACTGGGGATACGGTTGCACTCTGACGCCTATTTTTAGCCCCCATTTGGAGTTGCACCCAAAGAGTGGCCATCCTCACATTTGGGCTTACCCGACAGTGAAAACCTCGGTGACCCTTAACCTCCTCCTCCTCTGCCTGTCTTCGCTTCCGTTTGCTCTCATTACCTGCATTACCTGCTACCATTCACTTGAGAACCACGACCCCTTTTTCCAAGTATCCCATACACTCACGCCTTCAGATCGCGACGCCAACAGTTCATCAAACCCGAGTGCTGACTAGGACAGCCCCTGCATCAAGTCACCGCGTTGCGGAGAATTGGCCCTTCAACACCCCACGACTCCCTGAGTGTTCCTCTTTGTACTCCGGGTGTACCTCTGTACCGGCTGCGCCACTCGGCGGCGTGTGCCGACGACGGGGGCTTTGTCTGAAACGCCATCACGGGCAGTGTCTGCGCATCTGACTCGCTCGTCTACAAGCCGCTATCCCTTTGTCGTCTCCTAGCAGCATCTGCCTCAGCTGCTCCCTGAGCGACTGCTCCTGTCATTATCTCTCTGTCTCGGAGACCATCAACCTTTCCGCTTTTTCTCTCTTCCCCCATCCAACTAAGATACACTCTTTGTCACACTTCGACGATCGCGTTTGTCCCCATGGCTTTTCAGGGGTCAGGCGGAGGCTACGCCAACGATCATAACATGAATGACCTTCCCCCGAACACGGTACGGCAAATCTTCTGCTCACCCCTTAACTGCCTCCTATGTTGGCAAAATGAACCCACGAATCTTGACTGATCCTGAAAAACAGCAATACCATCACGGCAGCGGCTCTGATGAGGAGGAGGCTGAACGTTCGCTTCTTCATCCTAATCCTACCGGTGCTTTCCAAGGTCCCTTTGACGACACCCACCAACAGTCACGCAGTGGCACTCCCACTGGCCATGGCTATGATCTGAGAGAGTCTTACGCAGGAGACAACATGGGACACGCCCCGCCCTACAATGGTGGCTATCACGACGCCGACATGTATTCGGGCTCTACAATGGATGACCCCAGTACTACGTTTGGGGTTCCTGGAAGAGTACCATCACCATACAATCGGAGCGAGACCAGCTCTACCGAAGCATGGCGACAGCGGCAGGTCCCTGGTGGCGGTGCTGCCAATGCTGGCCTCAAGCGGAACGCTACTCGTAAACTCAAGCTTGTCCAAGGTGCTGTCCTAAGTGCAGACTACCCAGTCCCCAGTGCTATTCAGAATTCGGTCCAAGCAAAGTACAGAAACGACCTCGAGAGTGGGAGCGAAGAGTTCACTCATATGCGATGTAAAATGCCCAATTCTAACGTTGCTGCTATTCTGCTAACACCTGCCTACAGACACCGCGGCCACTTGCGACCCCAACGATTTCACGCTGAAGAATGGCTACAACCTTAGGCCTGCCATGTATAATCGGCATACTGAACTTCTGATTGCCATCACCTATTACAACGAAGACAAGGTTCTGACAGCTCGCACATTACATGGTGTCATGCAAAATGTCCGAGACATTGTGAACCTGAAGAAATCCGAGTTCTGGAATAAAGGTGGCCCCGCTTGGCAGAAGATCGTTGTCTGTTTGGTCTTCGACGGTATTGATCCTTGCGATAAGGGCACTCTTGATATACTTGCAACCATCGGCATCTATCAAGATGGTATCATGAAGAGAGATATCGATGGAAAGGAGACTACTGCTCACATTGTACGTGTTGTCATTGGCCCTCACTTGAGTAGTACTAACACGAGACAGTTCGAATACACCTCTCAACTCTCCGTCACGCCTAATCAACAGCTCATTCGACCTCACGATGATAGCTCCACTACTCTTCCGCCCGTCCAGTTCATATTCTGTCTGAAACAAAAGAACAGCAAGAAAATCAACTCTCATAGATGGCTCTTCACTGCTTTTGGTCGTATCTTGAACCCTGAAGTCTGCATCTTGCTCGATGCGGGCACCAAGCCAGGCCACAAATCTCTTCTTGCACTCTGGGAAGCTTTCTACAACGACAAGGACTTGGGTGGTGCTTGTGGTGAAATTCATGCCATGTTGGGTCCGTACGGCAAGAATCTCATCAATCCGATTGTGGCTGCGCAAAATTTCGAGTACAAGATCAGCAACATTCTCGACAAACCCCTCGAAAGTTCATTCGGTTACGTCAGTGTGCTTCCCGGTGCCTTCTCTGCCTACCGATTTCGTGCAATCATGGGACGGCCGTTGGATCAATACTTCCATGGCGACCACACCCTTTCCAAGATTCTAGGTAAGAAGGGTATCGAAGGCATGAACATTTTCAAGAAGAACATGTTTTTGGCCGAGGATCGTATCCTTTGTTTCGAACTTGTTGCCAAGGCGGGATCCAAATGGCACCTCAGCTACGTCAAATCCTCCAAGGGAGAGACGGACGTACCCGAAGGTGCTGCTGAATTCATTGGGCAACGTAGGCGTTGGCTCAATGGTTCTTTTGCTGCCTCACTCTACGCCCTGATGCACTTTGGTCGAATGTACAAGAGTGGCCATAACCTTATCCGGATGTTTTTCTTTCATCTTCAATTAATATACAACATTTCCCAACAAATACTGACCTGGTTTGCCCTCGGTAAGCATTTCTTCTAGCGGTCTTAATTTTTTAGCTGACGCATGCCATAGCTTCATACTGGCTCACTACCTCGATTATCATGACTTTGGTTGGAACGCCTGTTCCAGCTGGCCCAGGTACCCCAGCAAAGGATGCCTGGCCTTTTGGTAATACTGTCACGCCAGTTCTCAATGCAGTGCTTGAATACGGGTATCTCGGTGTCCTCGGTCTTCAATTTATTCTTGCTCTTGGTAATCGGCCAAAAGGCTCGAGATGGTCCTACATTATGTCATTCTGCTACTTCGCACTGGTCATGTTCTACCTCACTGTACTGTCCATCTACCTCGTCATTCACGGCCTTACTCATTCATCGCCTGACGGGAATGGCAAGACGAATTCCTTCCCAACCACGCCAAGTGAATTCTTCCAGCCGGGGAGCAATGGTATCATCCTTGTCGCCGTCATTTCTACCTTTGGACTGTACTACATTGCCTCATTCTTGTACCTTGATCCGTGGCATATGTTCCATTCTTTCCCACAATATTTACTATTGATGTCATCGTACATCAATATCATCAATGTCTATGCCTATTGCAACTGGCACGACGTTTCGTGGGGTACAAAGGGTGCTGACAAGGCCGATGCTCTCCCATCAGCCAAAACTGAAAAGTCGGATGGAGGCAAATCTACAATCATCGAGGAAGTCGACTTACCGCAGGCAGACATCGATAGCCAGTTCGAACAGACGGTGAAGCGTGCTCTCACTCCATATGTAGAGCCTACTGAGAACACCGCCAAGACACTTGAGGACTCCTATAAATCTTTCAGAACCCGGCTAATCTCGCTCTGGATTTTCTCGAACGCCTTGCTCGTCCTCCTCATTACTAGTGAGAGCCTCAAGAAGTTCGAAGTGGATGTAAGTGTACAAGGTCTAAGTCGTTACAATGCGCAAGACGCTGACCAAGTGGTGTGCAGACCAATTCATCTACGAGAACGGCTAACTACTTCTTCGCATTGCTTTTGGCGACGGCCTGTCTCTCCACCTTCCGCTTCCTCGGCTGTCTCTGGTTCCTGGGTAAATCAGGAATCATGTGCTGCTTTGCGAGGAGATAGACAAAATAGGAGAGCAGTCGGTGGAGCACGTTGTATACTGTTCGAAACACCCAACTGGGGTGATTCTCGAACGCACGGCTGTTGGCGTCTGGATAAAGGTTGGATGTCATCAAGGGGTTTGATACCTCTGGAAACTATCATATTAAGGCCCATGTGTCTCGATCACTCGGCCGTTCATCTGTGTGGGTTCTATGGCGATAGTATGGATGCTCTTAATGTACTCTCGAAAATTGTAGCATCAGCATTGAGTAAATACACAAGGATAATTCATGTTCTTGGATCTCCCAAGTGAGCCATGTATAAGAATGGTGAAATTGAGACAACAGCCAGCAATGCCGGAAGACTTCGCGCATTCACTTCATAACCGTACCTAGTCTATGACATACCTGATTGCCTTGGCTTGGATGTAAGATATGGAAGAACTACTTGGATCCCTACCACGGTCCCCAAGTCAAGGTAGTAATCGTGGGGCGGTCGAACCTTAGTAACCCCCACAACATCACAGCATACTACAGTCCGCCGCATTCTCGCCGAACAGCAACCCACTTCTCACCTTTCTCACCTGCTACTCTCCAACATCCCCAGGCCCAACTGGATTTTAGGTTCTTTGCGACGCTGTTGATACATCAAAGCCTTCCTGAGGACTTCTGACCATTCGACGGATCTCCTCGCCCACATTCACTGAGGCGCCATCTCCTCACTTTCTCCCCTAAGCGCTTCTTCCTCGTCAACACCGTCAAGATGATGAAAATATGGTCCATGGTATGTACGAGATGTTGCTTCATGTCTATTCTATAACAGCTGCTAGTCTCATAGGTGAGTGCATTTGCTAACGCGACTTGCAGAAGCAAAAGCAGCAGCAGGCTGAAGCCGCAACTGCAGGCACAAAGAAAAAGAAGGTAACAGCTGCACAGTTGCGAGTACAGAAAGGTTCGGGATCTCCTTAGTCTTCCTGATCTTCTGGTCTTTGCCGAAGTGCTAACGCATGGTCTTCAGATCTCTCAGAGCTCTCTCTCGGCAGCACGATGCGCACTACCTTCCCAAACCCAGACGACATTCTCAATTTCACCCTCACTATTGAACCTGACGAGGGCATGTATCGCGGTGGCTCCTTCCATTTCTCCTTTGTCATCAACCAAAACTTTCCGCACGATCCACCAAAGGTGAAGTGCACGCAGAAGATTTATCACCCGAACATCGACCTTGAGGGCAACGTATGTTTAAATATCCTTCGCGAGGACTGGAAGCCGGTGCTGAACCTCAATGCCGTGATCGTTGGATTGCAGTTCCTCTTCCTCGAGCCAAACGCTAGTGATCCATTGAACAAGGAGGCAGCAGAAGATCTGAAGACGAATCGGGAAGGGTTCAAGAGGAATGTGAGGAGTAGTATGGGTGGAGGGAACGTGAAGAGCCAGACATATGATAGGGTTCTGAAATGAAAGTGAAGCACCGAAGAAAGGAAGTTAGCGCCGTGAAAGGAGCACGTTACGAGACAAGAGGTATAATGAATATGTGCATAGGGACAATTACGCATACTGGCTATCGGCGTTTTGGCTTAGAAGCGGATGCCTGGATTTGATATATCTGGAGGCTCGCAGATAGACTATTTACAGACCAAATCAATTGCCCAAATACCCGAGCTTAACAACCCTATGGCTAGACTATACGAGAGAAGAAGACATAGTCACTTCTCTCATGGCCGCGGGCGATGAGACAGTTCTCAAGCACTAGTACCGGCAAGACTATGAAAGACGCTTAAATGAGGCAGGGATACCTATGAGATGATGTGAAGCATGAGAACTCATCCGAAGCAAATGTTGAGCTCAACCTATCAAAAGCGATAGGCCTGCCAAACTGATTGTCACTCTCAGATAGAGATAGGTGATCAAGAGAAGCCCATTCGAAAAGTACATCACCATTCGCGATTTTGATATTTTGGAAGACCGGCAGCACTACCCGACCGACATATTGGTTCTCCACACTGGAGGCACCGAGGTCGTACTTGGTTGGCATGAAAATTGTCATCAAGGCAGTTACATCAAGAAGGACGGTAAAGCCGTGCATATCATACGTCCGTTTCCAGCCGAGACCGTAGCAATACTCGAGTACTCGCTCCCTACGATCACTCGATAGCCTCTACTTTCACTCGGCACGTCGATGACTTACCTGCCCATATGAGAGAGCGAACTCACCCTTATGCTAATCTCTCTCTGCCTTGCTTGCGGTATCCACTGAAGACATGAAGACAGGATTTCGTTGTGATCGTATGTAAAGGGGCCGTTTTATATGGCGCTCGTGAGGTAGAGTTAAAAGATGTCTAGCGTGAGTTCATTGCCCAAGGAACTCACTGGGTTGAGGTCACCCTAGAACTGTAACGGCAAAGGCGCCATAGGCATATGACTCTGCCCTCATCGTAAATGCTAAACACATTTTTCAGGAGGTCGCACTTCAAGTTTCTATAATGAGGAAGTATTAGCCCGAGACCTTGATCTTGGACTTAGTTGAGAACAAGAGCAATCGATGTTTTCGTACCGAGTGATACGTCATGCTGGAATTCAACTTCCCGTAGGTGGGATCAGGATGTGAGGTTAGAATCGGAGTATCGACAGCCACTGCAGCGAAAGCTATAGTTGTCGACAGTATTACCCAACTAGGTAGATATCCCAGAGAGTGACGGCGGCAGAATAAGATAAAGCAGGAGGGGAAACGAACGACACTTCGCGAATAATGGAAGAGGAGACGTATTAAGCTAAAAGAAGCATTGGATACAGAACAGGTAAGAAGCACACAGGATCCATTAGGTCGACTACAGAAGCGGAGGTGAAATATACTTCTTACATGTACCTAATTGCCTGAGCTGCCATCGTGCAATCTAGACCATGAGTCTTTAGATGTTAAAACTTGGAACATGATCATTTCTCGCGCATGATGTGGAAAGTAATCTTAAAGGAATAGAAGTATACCCTAGTACGTCAAGAATACTTCGAGCAGTACTCCGTATTAGAACGATTCCGGACTAGGCGTGCTTTAGGGAGAAGCTTTGTAGAATCTTCGGCCCGTTTCAGCCATGGCATTCTCAATGTTTTTTTCTTTTTGGCGGAGTTGTTTGTAGCCGTATATCGAGCGGCCACTTCTCTGCAATTATCTGAGGTGAATTGAGAGCTCAAATTTCCACTTGATATGGCGAAAAGCTGTAGATACCTGAGGTAAAAACTTTCCTGGCGGGGAAGAGTGGCTGTCAACCCTCCCACTTCTATCGTATCTTAGAATATAAAAGGTACCTTCCTTTTATTTCTTCGCCTCTCAAAAAATCTCTACCCTCTTGTCAGCCTGCGCGCATTGCCATTCTCTCCTACAGCATCGCGAGCACTGTAGTGTTTTCTTCTGAAAATTTTACGAGTGCTTTACAATGCCTATTTCAATCCATCCGCCAGCCCCTGCAGCGTCGATACCGCAGCATGATTTTGGCGCAGATGACGAGGAGGACAAATTTGATCTTGAGGGCGACGTCAACATGACAGATGCGCGCTCTAGACGGCGTGGAAAGCCCGTCATTACACCCGGAGAAATAATAACGGATGATCCACAATGGATGAGGTAGGTACGTCTACGGCATGCCCTTTTTACCTCCTGCTTCCACGAGGAATTACGAAAGCGTCCTTAAATCTTCCTCGTAAAATGCTAAACTTTGCCCCATTCAGAGGCCATGGTACTACTACAGCCGGCTCCACCCAGCCTCCAACCATTTCTTCTACGCTCTTCGGTACGCTGTCCCGCACCAACAAGCTCCTTTCGATCGTGCCCATACGCACTCGCTATACGCCCTCCATCGGCGACCTGATTGTGGGTCGCATCGCAACTGTCAGTGCGACAGGAAAGCGGTGGCACGTCGACATAGGCGCGCCCCTGCTTGCCTCGCTACCCTTGTCTTCCATCAACCTTCCCGGTGGGGTCCTACGAAAACGCACCGCCGTCGACGAGCTGAATGTGCGACAATATTTCGTAGAAGGGGAGCTGCTGGTTGCTGAAGTGCAGGCGCTATTTCAGGATGGTGCGGCAGCGCTACATACACGGAGTCTTAGATATGGAAAGCTGCGGAATGGGTTCTTCCTATCTGTCACAGGTGCTGGTGGAGAGGGCTCCGGATCAGCGGCTTCAACCAAAGGCGTTGGAAATGCAAGAGGGGCCGGAGGCGGTGTAGCGCGGAGCCGACGCCAGATGTTCACCATGCAAGGAACACACGGTGCGGGACAGATAGATGTGGTGATGGGGGTGAATGGATACATCTGGATTGCAAAGCATGTTGAGCCCCCTACCTCCGACACAAGGGGAGCAAGCATTACGAGTATGGAGGAGAGCGTGAGCGCAAGTATCTACTCGAGTCAAAACGATGAGGTAGGGCCGGCTACTCGGAGGGAGATTGCGAGAGTAGCAAGCTGCATTAAGGCACTTGTGCAGTGGGGCGTGAAAGTGGATGAAGAAGTGCTGGCAAAGGCGTATGAAGCCGCTATAGAGATTGAAGTTGAGGCTAAAGGCGTGCAAGGGGATGAAACAGGGCGTGCTGAGGCTTACCTAGCAGGCGAAAGTGGACGTAGAGTTGTAGAATTGGCATTGAGCGAACTGGGGTGAATAGATGTAATGAGACTAAAAAGCTCTCTAGAAATAGTCCATACTGATAAGCAGAAGGCTACGATTGATCGAGCTGTGTTCTGAATATGAAATGACTGTATTTCAATGCCAATAGAGATGATCGCAAGACTGGGGATGTTCCTTGCAATGGCCTCTACATACAGCGTAGATGTAGTCTTGATAACACCAGCAAATGCAATCCTCTTGATAGTGTACACAAGCGCTTAGTCTCGCGCAATCTGTGCTCCGCGCGAACATGCCGCTGCTGAGCCGTAAGGTGCCGTGTAAAACAATCATTTCTGCCCCCACCGCGCCTATAGCATGCAAACATGGAAGAAAAGTCAGCATGCGGTCAAGCATCACACGCACGACGAAAAGTATGGCAGACTCCGGCGTGCAGGCGCTGCTGTGTGCCTATTCATGCACGTACGTGCATTGAGCACCCTTCATGCATTTTCCTTCGCGGAAGAACTTGCAAGGGAGCGTGAATTTCTTCTGTGGAAAAGGTTTCCGTTAGCTAGTTCCATCAATGGATGTTGTGGAGTATTAGTGCGACTTACATCCACAAATGGGTACTTGCGTTTTTTGGTGCCACTCCCTTGGCTGCCCTGACCTCCGAAATTTCCCTGATTCGCATCCTGATCTTCTCGCCATCTCTTCCGTTCCGGATCCTCAAATGGTCCAGTGCGTGGCAGAGCTGCTCCATGTTGCCCGGGCATGACAATGCCTGGACCGGAGTTTGAGACAGAAGGCTGTTGAAGTTGCTGCAGAAGAGCAGCCAGATTAGGCTGGGCCGCTTGTTGTCCCTGCTGAAGCGGTTGCTGAGCAGGAGCCTGGCTCTGCATGCTTGCTAAGATAGCCTGGAGTTGAGGATTAACGACCTGTTGCTGTGGTTGGACAGGTGGTTGCATCTGTGCCTGTTGAGGTTGTGGTTGCTGCGCCGGGTTAGCGAATTTGGCAAAGATGCCCTCTAATGCGCTAGTTGATGAAGTGCCTGCATCCTGCTTCTGTTGCTGTGGGGGACCTTGAGGCTGCAGCTGGGGATGAACTCCACCAAGAGCTTTGAGGAGAGCAGAGACATCAGGGACATGAGAAGATGTTGGTGCTTGAGTAGCTGCGCTTCTTGCTGCTTCTGCGCGTTGAAGCACCTGCGACGGAGGCTGCCCGAAGGTGACAGTCATTGGCACTTCACCTGTGTACGGATCTAAAGGCTCGCGAGGATTTGGTGGAATGTCCATGCGATCAGTATAAAATACCATCAGCGTATTCCTCTCGTGTTCCTCTTGGAGTTTGGACTCGGGGCTCTCGGGAATCAGCTCGCCTCCTCCGTATGGCGCATAATTGCGCTCTCGCTCTGATTTTTCGATGTCGCAAAAGTCGATATAGGATGGTTCGCAGAATTCAACGAGAGATACTTCACCTAGTTGTGGGGTATAATCGTCATCATCTTCATCCTCCACGGTATCAATATGTTGCTTGAACATCTGTCCTTCACCCTTTATGTCGTCCACGTCACGGACATTGTTGTCCCGGTCAATAAGTTCCTCATCCTGTCTCTCGAAGACTCGTACTTCTACAAGCGAAGCCTCGGGTTTAAAAGTGACACGTAACTTTCTACGCTCTTCCTTTCTTAAGCGTTTCGCTCTCTCTTCGGGACTTTCCGGCGGCGTGTTAAGTTTTGGTTTTGCCGTAGGCTCTGGCTCCTTTGCTTTATTCAAGTTCGCCATTGTTTCGGCGAAGGACCAGGCCGGTCTAGTAGTAGCGACTGGTGTGCTCGATACAGTCGCTTTCTTTTCTGAAGCATTCTTATCTTTCTCTACCATTGAGATGGTGGAAGCTTTCCCAGTACCAGGTCGTTTGGCTGCGGACTGCAAGCTTGAGAAGAAGCTGGACGGTTTGGCCTGAACTTGTTGTCCTTTGGCTTTGGGTATCACTGCGCTTGAAGGAGCCATTTTGGTATCCGTACTAGTAATTGACGTTGCTCGCTTAACAGGCGCCGTGGTCGGCTTAGTAGAGCCTGATGATGATGATGATGATGATGATGGACTGCTAGCATTGAGTTTCTTCGTAGGTTGCACGTTAGGGTTGGCACCCTCTCTCTGGCGCTTCATCCCAGTGATCGGCTCCGGCTTCGTTTTGACATCAGGAGTAGGATCGATCTTCATGACCTCCTTGGTCGCATTCTTGACGGCCTTCTCTTTTGCAACGGCTTCGCCTTTTGTCTTTGAGAGCTTTTCGGCCTCAGCAATAACTTTCTTTGCCAGACCTGCAGTCCACTCTTTGCCTCGCTTTTCGAATCTCGGCAATACCTTGACAAGATGAGTTTTCTCAAGCGCTTCATTCGTAATGGTGGTACATCGTGCAAGTAGCTGTGATAAGTTTAGCCACATCTGATTTAGTGCCTGTGTTAAAAAGCTGACATACCTCAAGGAACCCTCGTGAAAGCGGGCCGTCAAAATCCTTTTCGCTAAATCGATCGAGCAGAAACTGGTAAGATAGAAAAAGGAAGGAGGCATTTTCACCGAATCTGGATCATCATTAGATAAGCTCACATCTTATAGCGAAGCAATTGAATGTGCTGGAGTCAAACTGATCGCCCTGTTTGCGCTGAGAGAGGGGAAGTGTTTTCACGATAAAATCGTTGTAGTTATCTATGCGATTTAAGACCCTCAGATGCTCATGACTGAGTCCTACGTGCACAGCAAGCTACAATTCCCGAGACAGACTGGGACTATCATGAGGCAGATGCGGCTGGTTCAACCATTTATTCTGGAACACCACATGACTTTGAGTGCAGCTTGGACATGGACCAAGAGGATAGGGCCAATCAGCCTCGAAGTTCTACCCCGGGTGGCGAACCACGGTGTTGGGTGCAATGATGGAAAAGGAAAGGAAGACAGCGTAAGAACAACTTACAAGGCAAGCACATCTTGGTGACCAAACTCTAGCGCCGCATTAATAGAGGCTTGCATCATGTCTCGTTGGCTGTTGACCCGGTCTTTGAGCAAGGGCAGTTCACTACTTTTCTTTGCTTCTTCAGCTTGCTTCAAGGCATTCCCATCACTCTTCCATCGATCTCGGATGGTTCGCACAACCTCCCAAAAGCTCTTCAGAGCATTTCGAATTTCGTCTGGATCGGCCGGTCGATTAGGAGAAGCCCACACGGCTTTGATTGTGTCATAACGAACAGCTTCGAGCGGTGCAGCTGGTCGCTTGTCAGGCAATGGGGGTGGGTCTGCAACTTCCAGGTCCGAGTCGGAAAAGTCGGAATCAGATTCCTCGCTTGAAGTGTCTGATTCAGTTGCAGATTGGCTAATTTCTGGCTTGATACGGCCGGCTTGATCAACCCTGGATATAGGCGAACGTTGATACGGCGTCTTCTGGGTGAGATTTTTGAGCTTGGACGGCTTTTTGGCAGCTTTGGCTACAGTTTGATCAACTTCAGAGCCTTCCTTGCCACCGCGAGGATGACGAGCAAGCTTACCCAAGAGTGCCTTGTCGTCACCGGCACGACGTCTAAAATCATTCCGCGACTGGCGACGAATGTAATTTGGTAGGCTTGCTACGAATAGGTCAGTTACACGATAGCTCTTCACGAATGAGTTGATTGGCTGACTCTTAAGATAATTGCCTGTGTCTATTTGGACAGTTCCAATGTTCACGAAGTTGTGGAGACGTTGCGATTTGGTAGCTTCAACCAGAGCATCATAGTCAGTGACGACAAAAGACCCTGACTCAGTACCCCTGGGTGCTTTCAAGGGGACTTTTTCTAAACTAACACTATCGTCTCGATCACGGGAGACGCCTAGCGGAGTGTCTATATTCCTGAGACTGCTGCGCCCAGTGCCCTTGAATCATGTTAATACTGAACGAAGAATGGACTGATCGGAGCGTAGTTACCAATTTAGAGAAGTCTGCGATATTGCTGTGTTGGAGGGCCTGGGGCGAGATGGTACTTGAATAAGTACTGGCTGCTAGGTTGTATGCATTCTGTGCAGGTCCAGGGGTCAGGCTCGGATCAAGCCGAGATTCGTTATAGTTAAGATGGCCATTGAAGAAGTTGTGGCCAGGGTATGCGGCTGATGTCTGATGTGTGTATGGGTGATATCCAGTGTTTACTGATGCGGAGGCAGGGTCATGATGGATTGGAATGGTGTTGCTATTCCAGCCCTGCCGAAGCGCATGCGACTGATGATTGGCTGGAAAGGTAACCTCGTCAGGACCGTGATCGGGCGGCCACAAAGACGGGTCATATTGATTATTGGCAGCGCCAAATTGCAGATCACCGTAATTCGATAGATTGTTGCTATCAGCGAATAAGCTGCGGCCTGGTGCCCCCGGCATCCCATTCTCGCGTTCACGCGACACGTGATCCGAGTTCATGTTGAAATGTATCGTGGATCACGGGGAACAAGTGCGCACAGACCGCGACCAGGTTGGACCGGCGTCGGGTGGCAGACGCGGCCGGCAGTCGCTGGTTGGATGCAGATGATCACCACCCGTTGAAGCAGCGCCCGATTGACTAGCCGTATGAGGCGACGGAGTAGCCTGATCTGGTAAATTTGGGTGAATTTGGGTGAATTTGGGCGAATCTGGATTGAGTTTGGAAACCAGCGTTACTGAGCCAGAAGGTTAAAAGCTCCGCCTGGGGCCAGAGGATTTCGGTGCTGTGTCCTGCCGCCAGCAATGCAGTGCTGAAGGACGTGCCGGTATGGGATGTAGAGAAGGAAGCTGGGAGCTTAAGCTGCGCCCACAATACTCAGTGATCAACCACCGCACTCCCAAGTTACTTGGCGAGAGCTCGGTACACGATGCCTTTTAGATGGCTGTTGTGCCACTGTTCACTGCGGGACTTGATGATATTTCGCTGCATCGATGAGCACTGAGTACTGAGTACCCTCTCGAGACCAAATCTCGCGCGACCGACCGCCACCCAAGTCAACGTCGCCACACACTTCCGCCGCCGCCACCGACACTTCGTCCTGCGACAAAGAACGCCAGGCTTCTTATGTAGAATGAGAATACTCAGATGCACGAAGGAGAGGTTGGAGCCGATCAACGCAGCAATCGCCAGCTGAGTGGTTATGGAGGGAAGGTTGTGAAGAGGGGAGGGCGAGGCAAGTGAGGTTACGGCGGGAAAAGTGCAGGAGCTGGGCAGTACTTAGCGCCGGTCGGTCAAAGTTCGGTCCGACATGCTTAGCGTCATCTGCTTGGAGTGGAATTATGCCATGCTGATGAACAAAGTGTTTGCATGAGACCACCAAGACCTGCATGCACTTTAGCTACCTTATGTACCCTTTCTGTTAAGCAATGGAATCTGCTTGACGCGTTTTCTTGAGACATGAAGCTACCCCACAGCTAAGTTCTTTCTCCGTTGAGATTCCTGGACGTGCCTGGTCCTCCAATACCATGACCTCGACGCAACAGAGCTTACGAGACCGTCAAGTCGGTAGGCTTCCCATTTGGACCTTCTAAATTTGAGTTCACTAAAGCTGACTGGTCAGCTTCGATTGAACGGATCCTCAATCTCAACCACACCCCGAACCAAGAGAACGGAGACGGACACGATTCTTATGCAGCAACAAACGGCCTCATCTCGAAGACGACACCTGTCCTCAATGCGGACGGTGACCCAATATGGAAGATCCTGATATTTGACAATCTAGGAAGAGACATAATAAGTAGTGTTCTGCGTGTCAGCGATCTGCGAACATGGGGCGTCACTATACACTTGAACATCGCCTCAACCCGACACTCAATACCCGATGTACCAGCTCTATACTTGGTCGAGCCTACAGCAGCAAACCTCCAGCGCATCACCTCCGATCTCTCACGAAACCTCTATTCGCCGGCATACGTCAACTTTCTATCCTCGATACCCCGTCCACTACTTGAAGACTTTGCATCGCAAGCGGCATCGGCAGGTACTGCAGAGAGCATTGCTCAGGTATATGATCAGTATCTGAACTTCATTGTCTCCGAGCCTGATTTGTTCAGTCTTGGAATGGGTAAAGACACTTACTGGATGATGAATAGCGCAAATACTCAAGACCAGGATCTGGATACCTCCGTTGAGCGCATCGTGAGTGGTCTCTTCAGCGTTGTTGTTACCATGGGTAGGCAAGGATTTGATTGAATGACAATCGAGAATGCTGATAGTTTTGGGAAGGCTCCATCCCAATCATACGGTGCCCCAAAGGAGGCGCGGCGGAAATGATAGCTGCGAAATTAGACAGGAAACTGCGAGATCACATTCTCAACTCCAAAGATAACCTTTTTTCAAACACTAACCAACGTCTACCGTCTTCTACTGGCACGTCTACCTCCAGACCTATACTCATTCTCGCGGATCGTAACGTGGATTTGATTCCTATGCTATCACATTCCTGGGTCTATCAGTCACTTGTGCACGACGTTTGCCAAATGCATTTAAATCGGATCACCGTCGAGATATCAGCAGATGAGAACCAGCCAAACAACGCAAGCACAAAACGATCTTACGATCTTACCTCAAGCGACTTCTTTTGGAGCAAGAATGCCGGGAGGCCATTTCCACAGGTTTGTGAAGACATCGATGCCGAATTGACTAGATATAAAGACGAGGCCAGTGAGATTACGAGGAAAACAGGCGCTTCTTCCATTGAGGATCTCCCAAATGACACTAGCGCTTCAGCTAACCATCTCAAGGCTGCCATAACCCTTCTACCTGAGCTTAGAGAGCGGAAGAGCACCTTGGATATGCATATGAACATTGCCACTGCCCTACTGAAAGGAGTCAAAGACCGGGGACTTGACAATTTCTACCAGCTGGAGGAGACGATCACGAAACAGTCCAAAGCCCAGATCCTCGAATTGATTCAAGATCCCAACAAAGGGTCGGAGCCTCTCGATAAGTTAAGGCTCTTTATAATTTGGTTTCTCAGTACGGAGCAGGATGTATCCAGAACGGAAATGGAGAAGTTTGAAGAAGCTCTCAAGGCAGCTGGTGCAAACATTACTTCGCTTGCCTATATCAAAAGGTTGGTATGCAAATTGCTTCAAGCCCAATCTTTTGACTGATTTTCGGCAGAGTACGCGAAATCACGAAGATGACCATGATATCTTCTGCTCCAACGCAACCGACTCAATCGTCCACGTCGAATGAACTTTTCCGCGGATTCAGCTCCATCTCTAGCCGGCTGACGGACCGATTCAAAGAAGCCGGTCTGGGCTCCAATTTTGACAATCTCATCTCTGGTGTCAAGAACTTTTTACCTGTAAACAAGGATTTGACATTAACCAAAATTACCGAATCTCTCATGGACCCTCAAAATGCATCGTCATCAGCCATAGCCAAGACAGAGAGCTATCTCTACTTCGATCCGAGAAGTGCAAACGCGCGTGGAACAATGCCGCCAGCAAGTCAGGCGCGAAATCAGCCAAGTCCAGCTCCTGGAAGCTTTGGCAATGTAGGGCGAGGTATTGAAGCAAGTTTCGGACAACGGCGGCAGGGTTTTAACGAAGCTATTGTCTTCGTAGTGGGTGGTGGTAGTATGGATGAATACGGCAACCTTCAAGAGTGGACAAGGCGGACAAGTGCTGCGGCAACGGCCGGTGGGACAGGTGCAAAGAAACGGGTGATTTACGGGAGTACGGAGTTAGTGAACGCTCAGGACTTTCTCAATGAAGAGCTGGCGCGTCTGGGGCAAGAATCATGATTTCCGATCCCTGTATACCCAACAAAGATATATCATGACAGTGAATCCATGTTCGAATCGAGACTGCAAAGTGATGTGTCGCGCGCACCAGCGTACGGATTTGTGATGAAACCGACCATGTCACCGCAAACGCGTCTGCCTTCAGTAGCAGAACTAGCTCCGGCGGCCCAATTTATGCAGCGATTGGCACCGAGCACAGCTCAAAGGGAAAAAAGACCAGCTTGCCTTGCGGTCGAATGCATGTAATCCACCATTGGTGCTGTTGCGGCTTGCGGAGACGATGATGTAGATTGGTCCAGCACACGACTCTGACGCAAAGGTACATCGCTGAAGGTACCGGCACCACGAGTCATTCATTTTCATTCGGTCACAAAACCACCCAACCACGGAATCTTCCCCCCCCCTTTTTCCCCAGCTGGGTGCAGACAACATTCATCTCCAGACTTCGTCGGATCCGTGTATTTCTCTAGCTTCGACGATTCACCCCAGCAGGACCATCCTCGCCAGCAGAATCCCATCCGCCACCCCTGCGTCACACCAAATCCTCGACCTGGTCCAACTTCCTTCTCCACCTTCGACCCAGCCTCCAACATGCCTGTACGATCAAGAAGAGACATCGTCAGACGCCGGAGACGCGTCGAAGAGGAGGGTGAGGATGAGGCTTCGGGAGCAGTCGGTGTGGCGGAAGATTCGCTGAGCGAGGGATCCATTCTCAGCGATATGGATGAGGATGCGGACGCCGATGCGGACGACAGTGATCTAAGTGAGACAGATGGAACTGAAGTGGTAGAAGCTTCTCAAAAACCAGTTACAATTCCCACAGGAAACGATTTCCATGGAAGAGAGAACAGCCCGGAAAACGTTGTATCCATGTCCACTACCGACATACCTTTCAAGCGGCAAACGGATACAGAGGCGATGATGAATGGTATGAATATTCCAGAGGAGTCCGTCGAGACAGAAGTTGTCGACTTTGAACAGATGGGTGTCGACTCGCAGCCAGCTTCGCTGGGAGATTTGGGAACTAGCCATACACCCAGTACTCGACCAGAGACATTTGCAGACCGGAAACGCCGCGAACATGAAGAATATAGGAAAAAACGTGATTCCGATCCCGCCTTTATCCCAAACCGTGGCACTTTCTTCATGCATGATCATAGGACCGAATCACCTGGTCAGAATGGCTTCAAGCCCTTTGGGAAAGGCCGTGGAAGAGGTCGGATAACTGTTGGCGGCCCCTTCTCTCCAGCAAAGTACGTTTGTTATATTCTTCGTCCTTTTGCTTACTCTACAGAAATAATTACTCTGACAAACATTAGCAGTTCAGTGCCTCCAGCCTCAGAGCCAGCCGCCGCCAAATGGGAACATGACTTGCACGCGTCTCACGAAATGGAAAGACCAGGCCAGCCGGCTCCCGTCACCTCAGCAGCTACCAATCAGGGCTCTACTCGTCCTCCGTTCTCTATCAGTCAAGGCTCTCAGCCTGCTTTAGAAAAGCAAGAGCGCTCCTTCTCAACACAAATTGGTCATGCACAAATCAGGCTCTCGTTGCCAGGCATGAAACAATCCATCACATTCTCTGCCGTTCCTCTCCACAGACACACTCGCCTTCCAAACCACCGACCGCCTCTTCGTAGGGACAAACCAGTTCGCATCTCACTTCCTGAACAACCTCCTCGATACATCTTTCCATCTACCGAACGATCTTTCATTTTCATCCCGAGAGCTTTACGGCCAAACCAGCAGGGCTTCGGTCGCGGCAGACTGCGAGGCTCATACTCGGCATATGGTGGATACTCGAGCAGGCGTTCTAGTGCGTACGGCGGAAGCATTTATTCACCGAGCGTCGCCCTAAGCAGAAGGTCTTCCCTTGCCAGAGAAATCCCACGCGACACTTTCCCGTCACCGACAGGATCCATATCAGCAAGGCTTCCTTTGACAGCGCAAGAAAGAGGAAAACCCGTAGTCCGACTTCCTGGGGCTGCCGCTCCCGCAGCTCAGTATACGCCTGACGTGAGTGTGCCTTCCCAGGGCCCTCACAGTGTTCCATTGCCTCAAAAGCCGACATACCGAGAGAATTGGCCAGCACAGCTGCCAATGCATCAGCCACGCCCGCAGAAGGCCATTTCAGTTACGGGTATCGAATCTCCCATGTCAACATCTGTTCATGCCCCACAACAACAAGAACAGCAGCCCTTCCACCAGCAAGTGCCTTCTCACATGAATGGACAAGCTGCACCTGCACCTGCTGCTACTGCTGATATGCCAACCTTCTACCCGCACTCCCGGCAGATGTCCCACCCCAGTCAATTCTCTGGGGAGACCCCACTCTCCAACATTCCAGAGCGTGCCATCCACGCTCAACCTTTCCAACCTCCCACCTTCCAGCAGCCGGTGTATCCGCCGACGTATTCTGCTCAAGGTGGCTACTTCTATGCTCCGGCGAATTCTGGGCTCCAATATAGTGCTCCACTGCCTCCCGGCGCCGTGACGGTGCCTGTCTTTGTTCCAGCGCCGTATGGTCAAGCACTGCCAAACGCTGCCTCAGGCCCTGGACCCGACCCGAATACAAGTGCCTCCGGCGCAGTTCAATCCAATATGGTTGCACATGAACAGAATGGTATGGTTTATTACTACGATCCATCGCAGCTGTACAACCACGGGGAAGGATACCCGGCGACAGGTTACACAGTGCCCGGCATGGGTGGGATGATGACACCGAGCCCCGATGGCTACTACTATCCGCAAGTACCATCAGGTCCAGTCTACTATCAAGCGCCTTGAGTTTTCTATACTTCTAATCGGGCGTTGCGGGAATGCTACTTTAGTTCTTCCCTTTCCGTTTCCATTCTAGCAGAGTGTGTGGACTTGATCGCGAGCCTCATCGAGCGTTGCTTATTTGTGCTTTGAGCGTTCTATATTGTGACCCCCCCTTTTTTTTTCTTGCTTTCCTTTCTTTTCTCGTCCTTGGCTTTAACGGCATTCTGAATCCTGCCAATCACTATTCTTTCCTCCCTTTTTGAATTCGCTCAACCCTCGAACCTCTACCCCCAAGTGCAAAATTCCATTACACTACGAGTTTAACTTCGGTTATCTGTATCATCGGCATGAGTTGCTACGGAACAAGCTGTTTGGTGATGAGTCTGTGGGAAGCATTGCTTGGTCGATACTGCGTCAGCACTTGAGCTGAGCAAGGCCTGGTGAGATGATTAGTTGAGTCTACGTCCGTTGGGGTCGAATATATAGATAGAAAATGAAGGTGCTTTCAGGCAGCATCACTAGTAGCACCTCGCGATACCTAGCGGCCCCGCACAAGATTCTCGTGCAGCTGTCTGATTAATGGTCGCTTCTCAATGGTGAAGGTTGGGAGTCGGTGAGTTCGTCGTAACCGGTGCTAACCTTGGTTATGCAGCACCAAGCCCGATTTGGATAGCGCCTTACCCCTCGGTTGTGCACAACCAGCATAATATCACTGCGCGCGTCATGGCAGCCTAGAGAGCCGTGAGGGCCCTTACGGCCTCACGGCCTGTAACTAACTAGCCCACCCGAAGCTCCTCTTCTACCACACCTCAACCATCCACTTCCCTACATCCACCCCTATCCAACCCCGATCTACCTCCCTTTCTTCATCGTCAGCTGCCTTCGCCAAAGCTAACTTGACTTTGTGGAGCTCTCTGAGCCATCAATAAGCTTGTCGGAGGCGGATCGCTGTTCCTCTGGCCTTTGCAGCCTCATCGTTTCGCCATCATGGCCACCGTCAGCAATGCTCCGGTGACGCCAGATACTCTGATCACCGTCAAGGTGCTCATCGAAGGCAACACTCGCAAATTCAAGCTTCCTCTCAACAACCTGACAGCCCAAGTCTTGCCGGAGAAGGTACGTGTCCCCTCATAGTTTCCTCGTTGAGCCGGCTTGTGCGGGACAAGCTCGGGTAGAGCAGGCAACCGTTGGACTGACACAAAACCACCTTGCAGCTTCGTCACCTCTTGGATATTCCCCCTAACCAGGGCATCAAATTCGAGCGCTACTCTGACAGTGCTGGTGCTTTCATCGTTCTCGAGCCTGGCGATCTCACTGTCTACAAGACACTCCATCGCGCAGCCAAGGCTAAACTTAAGCTGCGACTCCGTGTAACCCCGCTGCCAGTGGAGAGGAAGATGGATCAACCTAATCAACAGAATATCCCCGGATCTTTCGTGCAACCCCCTCCTCCCCCTCCTGTCCCTAGTGTTGCACCACCTCCACCCGCTACAGGCTTAGCAGCTGCCCACTGGGCCAACGTGCCACCTGCCATTGTCTCATCGCAGCAGTCGTCTTCCTTAGCGCCAACGCCTAGTCCGAGCCAGAACCGACGCACTCCAGCTGGAGTGCGCTTCCAGGGCGTCAACTTCAATGGGCAAGATACTGCTTCTCGCGCTCGCCAGGCCAGACAACAGTTCTTCGCTGAACTCTCCAACATATCTCAGAAGCGTGATCTCGCGTTGCGACTCAAAGAGGCAGCCCCATCTGTACCGCAAGTTTCCGCTGGAGCTTGGTCAGTGTATTGCAACGAATGCGACAAGCCCATGACGGACGAACATTTCCATTGCAGCATCTGTGATGACGGAGACTATGACCTTTGCCCCGAATGTGTTTCAGCAGGTAAAGTCTGTCCCGGGGCAAATCACTGGCTCATCAAGAGAACCCTCAAGGACGGTCGTGTTGTCAATAGCGTTACCGAAAAGGTTGCACCTAAATTACGGGCTCAACTTCAGACCGAGAAAGAACAAGAGAAAGAGATGCCTGGTGCTTTCACCGAGGAGCCAAAGACGGTGCTTGTATCCCAAGCTGAGCCAGCGTTTCAACTGATGCCAAAGTGTGTGCCAACACGTACTTGCAATTCATGTGTCAAAGGTTCGTTCTGCAGTTGAGGGAATGGGAGTTTGTTTACTAATACTTCGCCATAGTCTTTGAAGAGGACAACTTTGTTCACTGCACAAGCTGCGAAGATTATGATCTTTGCCTGGCTTGCCATGACAGCATGAACCATGGTCATCATCCAGCCCACGAATTCAAGCCAGTTGATACGCAACTTGAGCTCAGTACTGCGTCCGAAGCACGCTGCCGAGCTGGTCGTAATCAGCGCCATGCCGCTACATGTGATGGCTGCGAAAAGGTATGCCCAACCTCCCCACGCAATTTCGACAACGTACTGACCCCGAAATAGCGCATCTTTGGTGTTCGTCACAAATGCTTGAATTGCCCCGACTACGATCTCTGCTCGGATTGCGTCAAGAGCGCGCAACAAAAGCATACAGGCCATCGCTTTGCGCCATTGTATGATCCACTTCCTGCCCCGCGCCTTTCAGTTGTTCGGCATTACGGTATTTACTGCGATGGGCCTCTTTGCAGCGGGTCGGAATATCAGACATTCATCACCGGTGTCCGCTATAAATGTGCCGTCTGCCACGATTTCGACCTTTGCGCCAACTGTGAGGCCCTGCCAGGCAATCCGCACAACAACACTCACCCGCTCATCAAATTCAAGACTCCCGTGCGCAACGTAAGTGTTACTACGATGGGTGAGGACAAGGATGGTGCTCCTCTTCGCACCATGGGTGATCAGCCTTCTCGGCGCTCGACTGGCACTGCGACTGCTTCCGTATTTTCTGTCCCTTCGCCTACACCTTCAAACAAGAGCACTCCAACAAAGGTGCAGACTGTTGCTGATCTCAAGCCCACGGACGAGAAGGCTTCCAGAGCTGACGTCACCGAGCTATCAAAGAAGATTGTCACGCCTACTCCCCGCAAACAGACGACTGGCCTCGAGATCGCACAGCCCAAGGATGCTGAGCTTAACGCCCACTTTGTGCGCGATACTATTCCGGACGGTACCAATTTGCGTGCTGAAGAGCGCTTCACTCAAGTCTGGACACTTCGCAACCCAGGTCCTCATGCCTGGCCCCAAGGTTGCAGCGTACGTTACGTCGGAGGCGACAACATGCTCAATGTTGATCACAGCCACCCTGCTAGCGCTTCCGAAATTGCTAGTGCTACTGAGAGTAATCTCGTTGACCGGCGCATTGAGGTGGGCGAAGAAGTCGCTTTCCGTGTCCTGATGAAGGCTCCTAAGCGAGGGGGCAAGAGCATTTCCTACTGGCGTCTGAAGGCACCCAACGGAACTCCTTTCGGTCACCGGCTGTGGTGCGACATCAATGTAGTAGTTACGGGTCCTGCTACCCATGACATCGCTAGTCCTGCTGCTGCGCCAGCCGAACTGGGTAGCACAACGGAGCACATTGAATACGCTGGACCAAGCATGCGTGCCCCTCCGACTCGTACACCCACCGATATGTATGAAGAAATGGTTCGTCGACTTGCCGCCAAGCGCAAGGCCAGCCAAGGCCTTATGGAGAAGGCAGGTGAAACGCAATTCAAGATAAATGAACAATTTCCAACGTTGACACCTTCCAAGGGAAAGGCGACGCAAACACAGGTCATTACAGAAGCGAGTTCGTCGCAGCAAGACGCAACAGAGGGCGACTCGATGATCTTCCCACGTCTTGATAAGGAATCTCCTGTTCCCAGCGTCCACGAAGCTACTCTTCAGGCGGCACCGACTGTCAAGTCTGAGGATGCTACTGCCTCGTCTCCAAAGTGTACCACTGACAGAGATGGAGAAGTTAAAGAGAAGCAAGAAGTGTTTGAGGATATGGGAGAAGACATTGAGAGCCTTGAATTGGCAAGCGAGTCAGACGACGATGGATTTGTCACAGATGAGGAGTATGATATACTTGACGCGAGTGACGACGAATTTATGCAACAGGGTCAGAAAGGTTCCAAGAACTGAGAATTAACTTCTCAGTCATGCCTCCTATGCCTCAAGTCATGGGATAAGAAGGACGGAAAGGTGGCACTTTGCCGAAGAACGGATGAAATTATGCCTAGTCTTCTACTCTTCTTCAGTGCTCTTGGACCTCTTTCCTATTCGTCTTTCCGTAGTGCGTCTCTTGCACGTGGTTGCTAGGCTTACCTCCCACCTCTGGATAATGAACAACCTACACTACGACGCTCGCTTTCGGGGGATGGGCCGGTGAAGGACGTGGTGCATGTATTCGCAGAGGTCGCTCCTTCTCAGACGCCAGATAGAGCTCTCGAGCTAACAGTCTTGGTCGCCTCGATGTTTCCTGTAGTTTAGTGAAATGGAGTCTGGGCCTTTTTTCATATAAGACACCACCACAGCTGAGCGATGCAAATCGGCTCAACGATAATAGTCGAGTTTATAGTGAGATCTCGTGGCATGCAATGCTCTGAATTTCAGGTGACCGTGCGTTTCGGCGGCTGACGCAACGGTTTGATCCCCGGATCAGCCAAACTCGTGCTCGCTCCATCTGAGGCAAGACGTTGACGTTGTCGTTTGTGGGCCAACCTAATATTTAAGGGGTGCTCGATTGTATGGGCGTCCAAACAACCAGGTCATGTTACTTGGTCGGTTTGACGTGGGTGCAGTAGCGCCTTGATGGTGCGATAAGAGAAGCCTCACGAGCCTCGCTTGCGCGTTCATCATCCCGATCTCTCTTCCTTCTCTTCTCGTTCTGTAAGAAAGACCAGTCAAAATCATGGGGACGTCTAGCTGCTCAAGCTACCTGAGTCCTGCCTTGCTCCCTAATGTGACATCATTCTCAGACGAGCATTAAAGGTATGTATCTAGGATCTTGAGAGACTAGATGTCTTTCGTGCTTTACGTGCTTGCTAGGATTGGCAGGCACAAGTCTCGTAGCGCTCCACACCATCAGACTATCTCTGCACCTGCTGGGCTATCTGCAAGGGCCAAATGAGGAATCACTCGGGAATTCCCACTGCTCCTCTCAGTATGCTTTTCAGTCACTGCCAACGTCATCGCTTCCTGTTTTCCAACTTCTCCCTCTGGAACGCCGCTTTCAGCTTCGCTTCTGCATCTCAGTTCCTTCGCAGGGGTTTCAGAAACAAATTTGGTCCACACGATAGATAACGCTAGGGGACGACTACTTTCCCTTATCTCGTGGTACACCGGAGATCTCTATCGAGGCGTGTGCCACTCGGAATTCGGCTCTAATCCCAAGCCTATGGCTTCTGGACAAAGACACCCCCAACACCAAGGGGGCATATGGTCTGCTGGTACAATCCACCAGAACACGCGTCAACATGACGCGCCACCTGCCCCTACAAACCTGCTTTGTCCCCTTTCCCTTGCTGTAGCCCTGGCCTTCACAGTTCAATACGGCTAGTCAAACGTTTCCAGCACGGTCAAGCGGGCCCCAGTGCCTAAAGTATGGCCCCTCAGGCGAATTATCTCTACTGCAGCCATTCAAGTATCGAGCATATCTCTAATCGGCACATCGGTGGCGTGTAGGCTATGCTGTGGAAGCGCTACGCTCCTACACACGTATGTGGAACTGCATCCTATTCGTGCTCTGAGGAGGCTCATCGGTGCCTGTAAAGCATAGCTCCTCCTGCGTCGGCTCAACGGGGGGATGCCTCCTGTTGGATGTTTGAATGACCGTGAACATCCTCACCGGCATCTGATGACGTTGCCTGTCACGAGCAAGCAGTGCCGTGGACTTTGTTTTAGGTAGGTGTTGTGCAGCAGACTGTACGATATAAGGAAGCCCGAATATCTCTGCATCTGTTTTTCTAATTGTCTTTCTTGTCGTCTCCTACACTCGGTCTTCTTTCACAAGTTGCAATCTTCTACTTACCAGAACTGCCCCCAATATCCACAATGTCTGCCAACTTTCAACGTGTCCTTCGCGTCCATAATCCCAATTACCGCCGCGATGGGCGGAAGTCATATGTCTGGCTTTTGAGGAAGTGTATGTTGGCCAAGTATTTCCACGACGCCCTTGGAGTTGTAACTAATATTTTTTGGGGGGGTTTTAGATAACATCACCCCTACTCTTCCTGGTCCTTATTATGTCGAGAAAAAAGAACATACCCAAAAGTTGCATGCCGGAAATCAGCCGTACCACAAGCACCATCAGCTTCGCAAGCATCATGCCCATACACAAGTAGGTGCTGCTACTGGTTCGACTTCTCCGACCCCACCGGCTACTGGGGGAACGCCCTCGCCATCTTCTGGCAAGGGTGGAGAAGTTCCTGCAGAGGATCAACAGAATGACTCCGAGTACATTTGCGACGTCCAAATTGGCACCCCGGCTCAGACTTTGAGGTTGGACTTTGATACTGGCTCTTCCGATCTGTGGGTAGGTGACTTGATCCTTGAATCCAAAGCTACCAAAACTGGGGTCACTGACTGACGTGTGTAAGGTCTGGTCGACTGAATTATCAAAGAGCGTCAATACCTCCGGCCACAATGTTTTCGATCCCAGCAAGTCCTCCACTTTTAAACCAATGAGTGGCAGTACTTGGCAGATTTCCTACGGAGACGGCTCAAGCGCCTCAGGCGATGTTGGAACCGATGTCGTGAACATCGGCGGTGTGCAGATCACCGGCCAAGCCGTCGAGGAGGCTAAAACACTCTCCTCTGCCTTCACACAGAATGCTGGGGATGGCCTCATGGGCCTTGCCTTTGGCAACATCAATACCGTTAAACCTAACCCTGTAGCTACACCTGTCACGAACATGATCAACCAGTCTGCTATTTCTGAGAAGCTCTTCACGGCTAAGCTCGGCAGCTGGCGGGATGCCAGCGACCCGGACAAGGGTGCCAGCTTCTACACATTTGGTTACATCGACCAAACCACTCTGAACGGTGAAACCCCCTTCTACACCCCTGTCGACAATTCCCAGGGCTTCTGGCAGATCCAATCCGGCACCTACACCGTTAATGGCACTTCATACAATGCCAACACGACCACATCCATCATGGACACGGGCACCACCCTCGCCCTCGTTGATGACGCTACATGCCAGAACATCTATAATGCCATACCCGGCGCAACCTATGACCAGTCCCAGCAAGGCTATGTCTTCCCAGCTTCGACCACTGCCGATCAGTTGCCTCAGGTGCAATTCGCCATTGGAACTAAGCTCTTCGATTTTCAAAAGGAGGATCTTGGTTTTGCGTCCGCCGGTACGACCAATGGACAGCAAATGGTGTATGGATCCATTCAGAGCGCAGGAGATATGGGTATGAACATCTTTGGGGATGCTTTCTTGAAGTCGCTTTATGCAGTAAGTCTTACTACAACTCCTGGGAGGGAAAAGAAACAAGTGAATGGGTGACAAGAAGATGACTGATGAAATTATCAGATTTTCGATCAAGGCAATCAGCAATTCGGTGCGGTCCAGCGCATGGAGCCTACACAGAACACATCTGCTCCGCCGTCTTCCTAGTCGGTATACTGAGCTTTCACTAAAACGCTCATCAGTCACGTCCATATTTCTTTTCCTACGTATAACGTGAGCTTGCTGTTCGTGTCTCTTTCTGCTCTGCTCGAGTGTGAATCCTGCTTGGAAATAAGGGCGCGCACATTGGAAGGAAGCTGAACATGGATTGGATCCGCTAGTAGACTTTCCTATTCATATATACTTGTAGGGACTGTATGCAATACATCGTCTGGGCGTTTCTGTTTATAAGAATTCTTAGCGAAATGTAATAGTAACCAGCGTAATCCTGCAAGTTGGACGTTCGTGATTGGAATGCTCGCTGTAGAAGACACAGCCTCTTTGCAATGACGAGCTCGTATATAGAATGCTATTTCGAAGGCTCTAGAAAGCGCGCAGCCTGGCTGTGATGTAGTTTTCTGAACGGGGTGCTTGGAATAAGCAAACATTCAATGCAACCGCAGCCAGTTTGGCTGATGGTAAGCCAGACTTGATTCTTCCCGTAGAGCTAGCGGTATACACTTGTCACCTGTCCAGAGACTCGCTCTAAGCAAGTTGCCTAGCCTCGACCCCAAGATTCTACGAAAGGCGGCGCGGACAGCCTGAAGTACGGAGCTTCAACAGGGAATAAATGCAGTATTGATTTTAGAATTGGCAATGAATCAATGCCCATAGAAAATCAATCGGTCCATCTATCCTACATTATTCTAGCACCACACCATCCAGTACCCTGACGTCCCCACCTGCCTCCTCCACAGCCTTGACCGCCGCTTCGCTGAGCTTTCTCCTCTTCTCCGCGGCTTCCTTCTCCCGTCTCGCCTTCGTCTTGCTACTCCCACTCGGTGCAACTCCCGTCAGAATCCTGCGACTATCATCCGGGGTAAAATTGATGAAGCCCACATTCCCACCATTTCCGCCACCGGATGAAGGTGAGGTTGAGGACTGCGTGCGGCTATGCCGACGATGAGCACGACCGGGAGAGCGAAGCGAGCGCGTAGTGGAGCTTTTACTACGCCGATGATGACTTTGTTGCGGATGCGACGAATTCGAAGGCTGGTGAAGATGTAGCGAGGTGTTTCGCGATCTTGAGCCTCCGCGACGGGTACGTAGAGAAGAAAGTGGAAGGTCAGGCGAGCTTGCTGGAGATGACTGTTGTCTCCGTACTCGGCTTGGCACGATGATATTGGCGGTGGCAGTGGTGTCAGCAGAGCTGGTGAGATTGATGGGGCTGGCGCTGGCCGGAATAGTAGGTGGAGCTGGATAATTATGCGTACAGCTAGGATTTGACTGGTTCAGCTTCAGCTCTATAGGCGACAAGGCTGACAAGTCGCTTGTTGTGGATGGTCCTGACCCCTCTCTTCCCCCTTCTCCGACATGCATGTCGCCGCCGCCCGACATACCATGCATGTCAATTAATAGGCCGTTGGTCGCCAGGTCGGCCGCTGCTGCGGCTGAGGAATTATTACCACTGCCGAATGAGACGTCGTTGGTCAATCTGGTCAAAGAGTGAGACGGTTGGCGTACGTTGTCGCGCACATCGTTGCTCGAGGCGTGCGCGATATTTCCGGTTGGCCAGCTTGATATGTCGGGCGAAGTTGCATCGAACTCATACGTCTGCTGATCTTGTTGTTCAGCCGTCCAGGTCGACGTGGAGAGCTGTCGTGTTTGTGGAGGGGTCATCAGATCGTCCATTGCGTTCGCAACATATTCTGAATGCTCATTGTAATCCGGGAAGGGTGGAGACCCAAAATAAGAATTGTCTTGCCCATTTGCATGGTCGATGAGAGGTGTAGCAAGCGGTGATATGTGAGACAAATTCTGAAATTGGTTCGAGAGAGGTGACAGCGTGTTGTCAAGATCAGGACTGCCACTGTTCATAAGTTTTCCATAGAAAGTTTGTCCATTCTCCTCCTGTTTCACTTTGGCCGAGGGTGGTGGTGATAGAGGCCCCGATCTAACAGGCATCTGTAGGCTGTATTTGTCCATCGTCGCTTCTATCCGTTGTGACCAAAGTTCATGAAGAGCAGGGCGATAATTCGATCCTCGCATCATTTTGGGCGAATTGGTGGGCTTTCGCATCGACTTTGAAATTCCGCAGGAGGTCGATTTGTAGAGGTCATTGATATGTGACACGGTTCTTGACTTCCGGTGTTCTGCGTTCGGAAATGTCGAATTAGAAGGAGTCGAAGCTGCGGTCCCGCTCTTTATTTGTGGCGAGTCGAATCGCCCAAGGCTGTAAAGCTCTGTCTCAGAAACCGCTGCCTTACTGTATGAGTCTGAGTAAAGCGAGGTGCGCCTGCTTCTTGCTGTGACCGAGGCTGAGGTTTGCTTAAGGTAGCAGTGTGCTTTTTCCCAGGGTTGACTTGGCTTGCCTTGTGTAACGTCCCATTCGATAGCTGGGGGATTGCAGGGAAGATCGCTGCGGCTGGATGACCTGGGAAGCTCCAAATATCTCGAAAAGTCGTCTGAGCCACTGTGCTCTAATGTATTCTCGCCAAGATCGAAAAGGCCCGTATCGATATACTGCTCAAAGAGAACCTCATATGGTTCAAAAAATTGCAATTCTTTGTCCAATGGCCGCATTTGGACATTAAAGCTGGGTCGAATCACTGCCATGATAGGCTGAGAATGGTAATACGCACGTGACGTGAGCTGGAGGATCCAAGATTCTGGATAAGTGCACGCCGGCAAGGGTGTAAGCGATACACGTAAGGAGTGGTACCTTGCATGGAAGTGCAGATCTTTCGGTATTGGGAATCAAACAGAAAACAAACCTGATGGGCATATATAGCTAATGTGAATCCACCCCCAGCCTCCCGCAGCTTTCACAGAATTCCATATCGACCATGTTATGCTCGACATCAATGGAGAGGAATGTCCCCGTCCTTTGAACAAGCCATTATCTGGGAAAGACTTCCAAGAATTGATACCTTGATCATGATGGCATTGTATGGCAGTTTGTGGCTACCATTCCGACTGAGCCTTATAATCCTCTTGCTTAATGGATGACATTCCGCTTGCAGCCAGGTTACGATGTGCCAAAAGCAAGGAATGTGCCCACATTCCTGGGGTAAGCGCTGCCGCGGTGGTGCCAGACAAAGGCCTCACCGGACATTCTGCCAGATAATGAGGAGTCAGAAAGTCTCTCTGCCCTACGAAGACTTTAAGTATTCAGATATGAACAGAAGTTTGGAAGAAATAAAGGAACAGCAAGAGCAGGTGGTAGGAAGGCTTGGTCGCATTTCATATCATTCAACAGATAGCTTGGACAGATAAAAAAAAAAAAGGGAAACAGAGTCACAGTTAATGCTTTCCGCAAACAGAGAGCAATCCATTAATGCGAGAGTCACGGGTCCTGTACCAGCAGGTGCTCCTGCCATAGAAATTGTGGTCAGGCAATAGTCCATTATTTGACCCACAGTCTAACAAGTTTTGTCAAAGGGGAAAGGAGATATTGGTCCTTCGCTCGACCAACTGTTCTACCGGAAGTGAAATCATGAAGAACGCCGCCAGATCTATGGCAGCTGAGAACGAGTTTCAATCTGAGATGAACTTCGTTCTAGCGCGCCTCGGACGACTGCCAGAGCATATTTGGACCACCACAGTCACATACGAGTCAGCAGATGGGAAGAGACAGATTGGCAACGTTTATTGCGTTATTGTTGACGGCGAGGAGAAGATTGCCCAAGTGTTTCTTCCAGCAACACGAACAGATGCCAGGGATGAGTCAGCAAAGCCAACCTACAGGCACTAGTGCACCAAGACCAAGACCACCGAAGTCAACGACGTCACAAGCCACTTCTGTTCCCATAGGTACCTCCTCTTCGACGACCGTTAGCCATCCCGAGTCTTGTATCTTCATTCCTGTCGAATTGCTCGCTCTCTTTCCGGCCTCCCATAGCAGCTGCACTCTCTTTGCACTAAATACCATGCTGTCCGCCAGATCAGCCTCCAGGGTCTTGCGACTTATTCCTGCGGGGACACGATCATTTGGGTCCGCACCTGTCCGATGGGGACCAGAGCCGAATGATACTGCAGAGGGATGGAGAAAGAAGCAAACAGAAAAACCTCTTAATCCACACATGACAAACACTACATCCACGGTGGCCAATGAGATGCCTAGCGTTGGTAAAGATGCTGCACCGCCTGAGATGATTACCTCTGTTGATCCCGAATACACTCCGAAGGATTCTGTGCCTGAGAACACCGACCGAATGACTGGAGGAACGCAAAAGGGGACACCAGCAGTCGGAACGAATTCTGAGTTGAAGGTGGGCGAGATCGAAGGTGGCCAGTTCAAGGTAGAGCCCTTGAGACGGACGGGAGAAGACGCCAATACGATGAGGGCGAGACTGTTGTGTGCGTCGTTGCTGACCTGTGTTTTCTTGTCCAGAAACAAAACTGATCTCCCTCCTCCCGATGCACAGATCAAAGCCGCAAGCGGGGCACACTCGAGAGCGACCTTCTTCTCTCCACTTTTGCCGATACGAATCTTGCACACATGACCCCGAAACAGCTGCAGCAGTACGACCTTTTCCTTGATGAAAATGACTGGGATATATACTATTGGGCAACGCAAGAACCGACCCCAACTTCGATGGAGTATGCTGAAGGCAGTGGGCCAGATTTGGCAAATAAGCCAGCCCAAGGTCAGGCACCGGCTCCTCCAAAGGAAGATATGTGGCGTCAGAACCAACCCAGATCTGGCGAATGGGCGCAAACGGTGGGCGCCTTCAAGCCTGCCTATCGACCAGTGCCAACGCGATGGAAAAATTCTGAAATTCTGGCGATGCTAAGAAAACATGTAATTAACAGGAGTGCAGGAGGTGTGCATATTGAGGCACCTCCCGGGGCTAATGCTTCTTCGCTAGATCAAAACATCAAAAGTATTGGTGGTGGAGGGCTTGGACGAATGCCTGACGTGAGGAACTTTGATGTTTAGATCTCCATCGCCATTCGATAAAGCTAGTCGCTGTATATATATCCTTGATATACCCTCTCCAGCAGTGAGCTTTCTACGCACGTCGGTAACCTCTGTCGCGTTATCGTGGAAGCTTGGTGGCAGTAGAAAGCACTATTGGAATTTCATGGACGCCGTGAAGTTCCTAGTACGAGATCTCGGTTTCTGGATCGAACTTGTTTGGTGCCTGTTCAAGGGTCCCAAGGTTGCCTTGGTCAGTCTTCACTTCAACGTCGTATGGATCGCCGCGCTTGGCAGAGCCATATTGTAATTTTGAGCCCTTAATGTGAGTGAGAACGTATATAAACATTATGGTAACACAAGTCAGCAACACTGGACAGCAAATTTTTTCTACACGTTTCTCAGCACTATTCCGCCCCCACAAATTCCAGCCACGGTAGCCAATTATCACTCGAGCAGTTGCCGTCGCTAACCCATACTCCCTCGTCTCCAACCCGTACGGGTAAACAAATCGTTTGGTCTGCTGGTGCGGACTCGAGCCCCTCGCGCCAGGCTTCCGCGGCACGATATTTGAGGAGGATCTCAAATCGTCCTTGGTTTACGACCTCCTGTCTAGCTAATTTATCTCTGAAAGCTTCTTGAACGCTATGAGCAGGGGGAAATTTGTCAATTGGAGGCTTTCTGATGAGCAGTCGTACTTTGGGAAACGCCAGCCAGGGGTGAGACAGCTCCGGCGTGAGGATAGCCTCGTGAGATTGCGGAAGTAGATGCCGGGTGTTCGAATCGGTCGTAATGATGACCGGGCAGGCAAAAGACTTCATGAGCATCTTCAAGGTTTGCCTCAATTGTGCATAATCATTCAGTTGGGGAGTCTTGATTATTGTCTGCGTTAGGCTTGGATCATTCGTTCGCTGGTGGATCGAGAGCTTTGCATCCTCCCTCTTCCGACGTTCTTGCCAGTAGAAGGCACTTGCGCTGTCAAGAATTATCGCGGATAAAGGACGAGACGCAGAAGTATGCTTATCGAAATTTAATAGATACTCTTCCAAAGAATGGAGGGTCGCAAGTAGAGACTCGAAGGATTGGGGATAGAAGATGTGGACATGCTTTAGGCACATTTGAATGAAAGCCGTATCATCGTCATGATCTATTATTTGTTGCGGGCTGAGATCTTGTCGTCGACTAGAGGCCACACGCTGTGGGGTTCGATGGAGGGAGATATAGAATTGCATCACTTGAGCTAGACGTGATACACTGAAACGGCTATCTGTGTCCAAAACGACCACGGCGCCATTTTGGCCGTTCAAGATGACTTGAGAAGTAGCATCAATCGTCGGTAGAACGATGGTGGCCGTGAGAAAGTAAAGCAATTGTGTCTTGCCCTGGCTAGGATCAGGCGACTCGATCTCAATAATGGCAGGTTTCGGTGGGTGAGTCCCCTGAACGTCCAGTGCATCTAGATCAAAATCGAGGCTATCCCCAGGTCGAAATTTATGTAGCACATTATCGATGTGGTTGATACCCGTAAATGGTCTAGATCTGTGATGTAATGCATGTAGCGACTGCAGTGCCTGAGCAAAGCATGGAAAGATCAGTACTTCATTGGAATAGAAGACAAAGAAAGAATAGGAAAGGACAGGAAAGGAAAGTCCCCTTTTGAATCCAGGAGTAGATATTTTGGATGCGTCGCAGAGCAAAGAGCGAGAAAATGAGTGCGAAATCCTACCTCATCGAGCTTCTCCTCTATTACTTCATTTAATAACCTTTTCCCCAGGTCTTGCGCACTCATCCTTTCTAGGTAGCCTCAATCCTCCTTCAGGGATCCCAGAACGTCTTCCGATCATTCGCCTCCTCTCACCACTTGGCTTCCTGCTGACTTTTTCCTCGACAATGCCACCCCCTGCACAGATCTTTCCCTCCTCCGCCCTCCCCGCCAGAGTCAATTCACTCTCTTCAGGAAAGTCCCGCAAACCGCATGACAGGATCGATTTAGACGAGTGCAAATTGTTCGAGCTAGTGCAGTACTCATGTGATCTAGAAGGGGATAGGAAGGACCGGAATGCGGTCGTGAAATGTTGGCCGATCGTGAGATTATTTCGACGGTAAGTTACGGTGGGGCTGTATGACTCGACGTTCAAATTGAATCCGGTACGGTAGATGAAAGGCTTTGCTGACCACGGTCGTGGTGTTAGGTGTAAAGATGGAGTGATGGTGGAGACAACGGGATGGGATGGGGAGTTGAAGTGATGAATGCCGTTGATAACCATCTGCGCTTTCAATCTCGAATTAGGTAATAAATATCTACGCGAGGGAGGGTGCTGGCAGGTAGCAGAGTTCATAGCATGTCTCCAAAAACTTATTGCGCTCATGGCACATCCAAGTAAGGGGAATTAAGTCTGGTAAGCTGCCTTCACAATGCATGATGGGGTTATCTATTCTATAAACATAAAGTTTTAAACTACACTGAGCTCATATGCCGGGTATCATTGTGTTTGCTCAATAGCGAAGGAAAACGCAGCTTGCCCACTGCCGATTATCCGTTTGACATGGCTGCTGCTTTCCTCCAATATTTCTTTTCATAATTTACCATCATGCCACCATGCTCATCTAACTTCCGCGGGACTGTCATCTTCTCGTTTCGTGTCGGTGGTTTTTTGTCCGCTGAGCCATCGAAACCGAAACTTAGATCTATCTCGTCCATATGCATATCAGCGCGTCCATTACTTTGTTCTTCCCTCGCTTCATCCCCTTTTACCACCGCAGCTACCGTCTCTTTCCATACCTCTTCCAGTCCCTGTCCTCTCTTTCCACTTACGGCCCTTGTCTGACTCCGACCTGCGGCACCCGCATTTCTTGCGGCGACGAGATTTCTGAGAGCGCGCTCGGCTTCCATGCCCTCTTCGGTCGCGCGCTCCCGAATCTTCCGAGGATCCTCTTCTCGCTCGCTGAAGATGGGGGTAGCCTTCCACGTGTGTTGACTGGGCAGAGGAGGAAAATGCTTGGGTATGTACATTCTTTGAGACTCCTCTTTGGCGCAGATTAGGCTGGGTCCCAAGATGGAAGTGAGATCGGGAGGGGGAGGTTCCGCTGGTGGGGGTTCTGGTATGCGAGGTTGAAGGACAGACGGAACGAGGGGCGATGATTCAGAGTCAAGATCATGGAGGGAGAGATGGTCTTGGAGGGAGACGGTAGAGGCGTTAGTAGAAGCGAGGGCGCGGATGAAGTCTTGCGGGAGGGGCTGTGTACGGCGACTACTGTCCATGGAAGTATGCACTAAAGACAGGCAGCGGAGTATATCTGCAAAGGCGTGAGTCAATTATGGCAAGGTAAAACATCATTGGCGAGCTTTGGGTATCGCACAGATAAAGTGCATTCAAAGAAGACTCACATTCTTCGACGGCAGCGCGGAAACTTTCGAGCGCTGTAGTAGTAATGCTGTCGAACCCTACAGCGCCACATGCTATAATGATGGATCGAAGCAGCTGGCTCTGGATGAAGACGGGATCTTGTGGAGCAAGCGTCGGATCGCTTGTTGAATGCTGCTCGTACCATAGCTGGTGGTGTTTGATGGTGTTAGGTACGTTTCGTTGTTTTTTAGGCGGTGGAGCCTCATCCGTGAAAGGCGAGGCTCGTTTGATTCCATTTTGGTCTGCATGCTGCATGGCTTCAGACACGTAAGGTAGCAATGTATGGGAGAAAGGCGGAAGAGCAGGAACAGTGGACGGTGGTGAGTCGCTTCTCCAGAGCTCGGCGCTGTGACGTGCGTGCCCAGACCTCAGTAGGTGACAGGCGCAGGCTCACCGCAGAGTGACTTCTATTACGTCTCACCTCCTTTAAAATCTATTTCACAATGTCTTTCGGGACTATTTCCTGGTTCCTGAAAATTCAGTTGGAAGATTTATCTTTCTTGTTGAGGTTATCTATCTAAATCCAGATGGTAATGTCTTCTATTAGTATGGAAGAATTCCCAGCTGAACTTTTTGACCTTGAATATGCAATCGCTACCCATTAGCCATCATGAAATCAGACTGAAACTAAACTGACTTGTCCAATATCGTCTATGATAGAAAGCTAGCGCTTAATCTTGCATACTAAGGTACTTCGAGCCTTTGAGCGAGTCAGATATGTCCAGCTTCCTGATCAAGTCGCATCATTCAAAGCTCGACGCCGCTTCCTTTGAGCCAAATATCCGCTGAGAGATGTCGCTATCAGTTCATGACGGCCTTGGACGCGAGCGGAGCAAATCGACTGTAGGTATCATATCCAAATTCAAATTGACAGCGCTCTCCAATGAACCCTGTACGCTAGTAGAGGAAAACAAAGTTCTAAAGGGAAGGCGCAGACTGTCTAGCCGAAACGACCGTTGCCCGTGGAAAGGCAGACCCCACCCCACATTCTCGCGACCACTCGTATCATTTGAGAATCTGAGGGTTTGCTGCGAAACTGCAAAAAAGGGTAAAGCGTGGTGAGCGATTAGGATAGGTAGTGCAGCAAATCTGCAGAACTTCAATACACGGAGATCAGCGGATAGCCAAGATCGCGCTCAAGAATGCAAAGTTGGGAGCGATTGCTATCCCAATGAACACAGTACAGGCGAAAGAGGGTCGGGCCAACAACGGGGCAATCAAGCCGTAGTGGGTCTGATTGGCTAGGGGAGACAAAGAAGTCAAGTGCCCAATGTTCTCCGGACTGGGATGGCTTGTGGTGGCAGACGCCAAGGTGCCAGGATTCCGCACCACTCCAATGAAAACTCGCCCCAAGGCAAAATTTGATAGAGAAGACGTGCAGAAGACGGGAATCGGAGGCTGAAAACAACGTGGTGGAAATGTAGCTGGGACGCGCGTGTTGGCTTCCGCTGGAGGCTAGATCTAGGGATCTTGTCACCTTGTCTTCCCCACCAAACTGCCAATCCGACCTGCACTGATGGACTCGATCGTGATGGCATGCCAGTCAAAGACGCATCGGGGTGGATGGCAGATGGTGGGCACCGTCGTGGGAGGGGCAGGGTTGAAGTGATTAGTGGTTTTATTCATAGGTAGTAAGGCGGCGGATGCGGTTAGATTGGTCGAGGTCGGCCCGGCAGGTGCTGACCTTGCAGAATCGCAGAGTCTCGCCCGGTCCGCAGTCCTCAGTCTCCGGTCCTCAGTCCTCCCTCTTCCGTCGTTCGCTCCTGCCCTATTACTCTGACCTGACTACTCCCGTACGTACGGATATGTACTGCGTGCCCTCAGCTCCTCTTCTCCCGTCCATCTAACCACACAAACCGCCCTGCGCGATCGCCTACTTCCAATCTCAGTCGCTCGTTACACTTCCACTGTCTTTTTGCACGCCGCGGTCTCCTTCATTGTCTCCCATTGTCCCCTCTCTGCAACCCCCTTCGTTCATCTCCGCCCGCCGGCTAATTACAACCCAATTACAACCCTCTTACAACTACCACTTATCTCGCCCGGCCTCCTCATCGACTCCGCTGCGTATTCGTCGTAGCATTGACGCCGTTCGTCCATGACTTGACGCACTACCCATCTCGACCTACCTGACGTCCT
Organism: Viridothelium virens; assembly: GCA_010094025.1. Taxonomy (NCBI): domain Eukaryota; kingdom Fungi; phylum Ascomycota; class Dothideomycetes; order Trypetheliales; family Trypetheliaceae; genus Viridothelium; species Viridothelium virens. Next base: position 135,895 of record ML991823.1, on the reverse strand, counting down.
TGGCTTGCCGCTATCGTTTCACAGTTTGCCTCCCTCGTCGGCGACACGGCAGGCCACAAGCTTTTCGCATTGCAATAGTCGTTCGGCGGTCGCTCCAATGGCTTCTCAAGGTATGGGCTGATCATGAACAAATAGATCTTGTGATGTTTTCTGATCGTCTTCCAGTCGTGGAAAATCAGCTACGGAGGTTGTTCCGAAGATGCGTTCAATGTCCGAATACAACTCCTTCGTGCCCTGTCTGTCCATCTGGCCAAATTTGTTCACAGCTCCTCCAGTCATGCACTCAATGCGCTTCGACTACCTGCGTCTCTAATTCGGTCAGTTCAGACGATACTCCAGCTCCTCCGACTAACAATGGTGCGGGCGGTGGCGGTGGTCCTAATGTTGGAGCTATCGCTGGAGGTGTCGTTGGAGGCGTGGTATTCATTGCCTTATTAACATTTATTGTCTGGAGATTCATTATCAAACCAAGAAGGGATCAATACGAAGATGACGACTGGGCAGAGGAAGAATACCAACAGGAGCCAAAGCCAGGAGAGGACAAACCCGCTGGGAGCGACTTCACGATGCAACGGGATGCTCGGGCTTCGACGCACACTGTGGGTTCCATTGCATCTACGGTCTTGACCCGCGCATCTAATGTCATCCAAATCGCGTACATCCCTGGTGTTACCAACCGTGGAGGACTCGAGTCACCGGGTGTCCTTGTGCCCCCTGTTCCCCCGATTCCTGCCATGGGCTCGCCTGCGAACAGCCCCTACGCATCGCAACGCGCCGAGACAGAATCAGAATCACATTACTTCATGCCAAGCGATCTCAGAGGCTCGACATACTCAGCTGATTCAGATGCACGAAGTGTGCGTCAACAACGACATAGCATCACTCCTAGCTTGGCTCGGACCAGCATGGCCTCGACTGTCTATCGGAATAACGCCATCGTGAGCCCAATACCGGCGCAATCAGCGGTTCGAGGCAAGGCAGCTGTCGTCAGTGTTAAATCGGGCAGCAGCAGCGGGGAGAATACACCAGCCGTTGCCTCAACCCCTCCTATGCCCTCACTGGACTTTGCTAGAGTTGGAAAGCCCTTACAAGTCCAAATTCCATCATCAGCAGATAAGACGGGCCCATCACCACAAAGCTCCATCAAGTCTTCTGCAACGGCAACATATGGGAAGCCTATCGCTCTCAATATCACCAAGATGAAAAGCAAACAAAAAAGCGTTACCAACACGCCAGACATCAGCTCTATAAGTGATGCCGATACCATCAAGGCCGCTTCGCCTAGTAACCCATCAGTGGCGCAAATCGTCTCGTCCGGGCCGTCCACGGAGACCGGGAGCTCCAGTAGCCGCCCACATTCCCGCGCACAGCAAACAGCGACTCACCCATCCACTTTCGATGATACATCTGACGACGACGAAGACGAGCACGCTCGCTCACGACGCAGTCTCATTGGGCGCGCGCGCGAATCCGACATTACCGAGATTGCTGATACTCCTAATCTCAATAGCAACACTTCACCCGATTCGCCCTTTGCAGATCAAACCAGCAGGTTACTGCCTACCGTTGCGGAGAATGAGGAGCGGAGACACTCTCGTCTAGGCATTAATGCGGTTATTGAGGAGGCAACTCGTCGTGCAAGCAGGCAACCTACGCACAATGGTTTAGGGTCGGACAAGAGGAACGAGAGCCCTTTTGATGACTCGAACGCCACGGACGATAATTAAGTAAATCGCCTGTAAAGATATCGTTGACGACGAGGATTCCAAACCCTCCTTATACTCTTCCCAACCTTGATATATTTATTCTACTCTTCTGTTTTGGATATCAAAAAGAGGGGCTCATTGGACGGATTTGGGGTGCACGGCGGCCTTATGATACTCCTTCTCAAGGGTTGGATGCTCCATGCTCTTTTCACTCTACCATTCTTAGCCACGGGTGGACAAAACTCAGAACCTATCAACTGGTCAGGGCCAATTGAATTATTCTGGACGTAAATTTAGGGAGATCGGTACTTAGTGAGAAGCCTGGATCTTCCTGGGCTTGCCTCTACTGGGGCAGTGATGGCGATTGGAGACGAGCTGGAAACTGAGCACCTACGTGCGTTTGGATTTTTTTATGTATGTAAGTCATTCAGTCCACTCCCAGCTATGAGTGTAGACGTACGACTCAATCTTCATTATCTCGATAAAGAAAACCCCTAGCTTACCATTTATGGCTATGGTTTCAGAAACCACGAAATGATATTTCTCGAAATGCCGCAATTTTTAAGACTGCAAGGGTATATGGATGCGCCCACTGGAACAAGCCCAGAGAGAAGTCTATTTCATAATATGTCTTTTGACTAGTGGCGGCACTTGGCTGATCTACTCAATGAGACACGAGCTAGACGGACGAAAATCTTATGTATCCAACACATTCTTAGACCCTGCTGCTTAAATCGACGAAGTTTCTGACAAAGACTTGAAGTCCTATCCTCGTCATTAGCCTCACCATTTCATTGGGGAGTGCTAGAATTCGTGAGAAAGCACATTTCAGCCAACTACTGATTTGACCTACTCTCTTCCTCTGAAGATCTAGGGCAGCTCCAGTGAAAGTCCCAGAAATATCATTTTCCATCAGTGGCTACAAGGATCTAGAAGGTCTAACTGAAGAATAACGAATCGACAGAAGAGCATCCACGTAGTACGATGGTCTTGTTCCTACTCTATGCGAGTTAGAAGCCCTCCAGCCAAAGTTTCAGCCACTGCATTGCCCAGGTATGGTTGTCGGTCCTCACACCACCTTTTCACTACCTGTGTATATCATGTATCTTTACAATATCAACAGCGCATCTCAATCACGCAAATTCAGAACTTGTCTTCCCTGCTCGACCCCTCAAATAACAGCTCAGCGCCTGTACTTGCTCTCGGAGTGTCGAATCAGGCAGTTATGGCGTTGTTCCAGACATCGCGTCCAGCTGTGCCCGACCCGTCCCCTGCTACGCTCGATTTTCCTTCGTACTGGGCTAGATTGTGTTGCGGCGCTTTCCGGGCGGAGTAAATAGAGCGCCTCCTATTAAGACTGCACGCAAAGTCATTCGTGGCTAGCTGGGCGTTGATGCAAGTATATCTGGCCGGAACGAGGGGAACCGGTATAGCCTGATTGGCTATCAGGACCTACGGCTACTCCACACTCATTCTAAAGATTATATTCTTCTGATTGCGGTCTATAGGTGAACTTGAGAATGGCTTACTGATTACCTATCAGGCATGTACGCGGCTGCAGAACCAAGCCGTCTTTCTGTGATTATCTCATGAGGGTATAGCTTCTAGGCCAGCCAAGCTGTAAGCCTAGAACTCTACGTGGCTAAGATCATATGCAGTCAATCAGCTTGAAGCTACCTTGTGGAGCAGACCGGCGTCTGAATTGTGCATAGCAACACGTTCTAGAATCGTACGGCCGAGAAGATGGTGAAACAACCGTGAATATATATGTGGGCTCTGTCATTAGAAGACATTTTTCGTCCTCTCGCCAAGCCCGTAAATCTCTCTTCTTGACTGCACGGGGAATAGACATTCATTAAACCAAAGAATACCGTCTTCTACCAAGACATACCAAGCATACACACGACCCTTCCGCTCATGGCTTCTCTCGTTGTGTACGTCTGCTCTGACCATTGCGTCGTCCTCTTCAATGGTTTTTCACTGACAAGTGCTTTTGCGCCCTGGCAGTGATCTGCGACCTGACGACGATAAGTCCTGGCTTACCAAGGAATTAACTACAACAGCCGTGACCGAGTTTTCCGACTCGCAGAGCGACACCCTATCTCCAGTCGTATCCGGAATAGGCGCCAAAGCTGATGCTCAGCACCAATGGAAACATTATCCCACGGAGCGCAGCATCCGGCACCAAAGTGGTGATATGGTATATTTTCCCGAAAAGCTCTCGGACGTCATCGCCTGGACCGACGCCTTCGTCGACCGCATCGCGCTGTTAACGACTCAGGCTGAGAAGGTAAATTTGATATCTGTTACATCGCACGTCCGCCGAGTTTCTTGCACGCCCTTTACTTTCCCAGCACCTCTTCTCTTCTCTTTGGGGAAGGTTCCAAGTTCCCCAGTCACACTTTCCTCTATTCACTTCTCGAAGCTTCACGACAAAGCGGGTGAACAGCAAGGAGACGTAAGCTGATGCTGTGAAAGGACCATGCGGAGAAAGAGCGAAAACTCCATGACGCCCTGAAGCAACGTGAGCAGGAGAATAAAGAGCTCAAAGACGAACGTAAACATCACGAACAAGACACAAAGAAACTACAGGAGAAACTAAATACGGCCAACAAAGACCTAGAGACCCTGCGTAACCTTTTGATAGAGAGCAAGACGTGCAACACTGAAATGGAAAAGAAGATTGTCGGACTAGAAAAGAAGATTGCCGAACAGAACGAGCAGTTCAATAAGAGCCAGAATGAGCTTGACTTAGCTAGGCGCCTGGCAGCAAGAACTCAGAAGACCAACGACGAGACCGCGGCGGATCTCCTTCGCCACCTCCAGACGTACGATAAGGGAGCAATCCCAGCTCATCCGGGTTACGAGAACTCTTCCATCCGTATCATAAGTGTCGTCTATGGCCTGAAGGAATATACCTGGGCCTGTGATAAGCAGGTATTGGTAAACCTCTACAATGCTGCGGCTTTGAAGGATAAGTCATTCCACGTCACGACCGAACTATTTGGCGTAAATGCTTCACAGGGCAAGGGAAAGAGCTGTGCGATCACTTACGCGATCCCTTATCAGGCAAAGGGATCAAAAAAGGAATCTGGTCTCTTGGAAACCATTTTCGGGGTTGAGGGAAGTACCCTAAAGTTCAAGCACGTCCCGACATGATGATAAAGTCTTCCGTTGATGACATAACTGTGGTCATTTGTCTCGCCCTGCCGAGTGGTTGATGGTCTTCCGAAGTATTGCTCTACAGGGATCGTTCCTATGATTTTGTCCACTGCCATCTGATGAATCCTGTTCATTTAGGAAGATTGGTTCGAGTAAACTTGATCTCCTATGTATATGGGCTTAGCGTTCCCTACAAGCGCGTTCTTCTAGGTTAATATAGAAGGCATTTGTTATAGTGACTGACACCTCAGAGCGACCTGTCTTAACATTCTACATTTTGCTGGGTAATTTGAAACAAGCCTATGCTTATTACAGCGTCTTACCGCTTTCAGTGTCTAACACGTGCAATAGCGTCCTCTCATATATTAGGTAGGTAAAGTACACTGTCCATTCTTCCTTGACAAGGGATAAACCTGAGTCCTGGAAATTTCTCTAGACTTTGATTTGCTTCAGGGACTTGAGTATACTCCTTCATTTGGTTCAAACGAACCTCTTGCAGGAAGTGGGAGACATCGGATACAGGAGGATGCTGTATCTATAGAGTTGAGGGCGAGTAAAGGATTAGCTGCCTTTGCATTAATTGAGCCGAACACAAGAAATTGAGTCAGGCCTGAAGGAAGAATTCATTAGTAAGGTCAGGCCAGAATTAGCTAAAGCAGTGTTATCAAAGTCTTTACGACGATGAACCCTAACCGAATACAGATTCAACAACTGCACCTACCAGGTCCACATTACTGACTCTGGCATCGATGAGATCACTGGCGGCCCCGAACTTCCCGGGGTGACTTTCTCTTGAACCTATTGCTCAGGCAGTCGGCCATTTGCTAAGTCCGGAGGATAAGGCCGGAAGTTCTGCAACGGCCGAATGGATTTGAGACATGTGGAGCGAAAAAGTTACGTACCTCCTATTCCTCTCGTAGGACTATTCTACCTTCCACTCCGATATTTCCCCCACAAGTTCCAAACTCTCGCAATTTGCCCATCCGTGAAAGTCTACCGGACCTTGTTTCATTCGAAGGTGAAGAATATAGTCCTATGTTCTGAACTCGGATCGTCTGATGCGACAGTATGGTTGGCCTTTGGCTGGGGAAAACGAAATAAACGAGGTTGGCGGTGATTGCTCTGTTTAAACTCATTTGAAGGTTATTGCCGAATTGATTCAGGCAAGCGCCGAAAGCCTTGGGGAGCAAGAAGACATAAATGAGAAGATGCCATGAATGAAGTGACTAGTCTTGTTGTTTGTATCAAATAGTGCCACCCCCGCCCTCATGCAAGAAATGAAGTCGATATATATTAATGTACGTTCTTGAAGATATGATACACTAGTCAAACTGCTTAGAAATCCCCTTCTCTACGGTAGAACAACACTTGAAAGCTAGCAGACGCGGAGGAAGGCTGTACGCGAACGCAAGTGGAGAGTGTGGATACAGGCCGAGAAGACCATGACTTGTGTCATGTAAATTCGCCAGAGAACTCCAAATGACGTTATGCAAAGAGGCAAAGAGGCGGAGTTCCATCTATCTCATTCCTGGCGGAGCCATGCCACCTGGACCCATGCCTTGAAGCCGGCTTGCTAGTTGCGGGTATTTCTCCTGAACCTGTAAAGATTCTGTTAGAATAGCTGAGATCATCACGAGTATGAAAAGCAGACAAACCTCAAGCTGTGTCCTCGTCGCCTCGGCATAAGAGAGCGCATTGACAACCTCACCCTCCGTTCTCGACAACTCGGCAGCCCTTTCGAAATATTTCAGGGCCTCTGTGACTTTGCCTTGCTGTAACAACAATTGTGCCATGGTTGCAACAGCAATGTCACATTCCGGATCGATAATCAAGGCCTTCTGGCATAGCTCCTCGGCACCAGAGAAATCCTGCTTCCATTGAAATAGTGCCAAGGCTTTGTTGATGAGTGGGAGCACATTCATGCCCAAGGGTTTCGTTTGCTTCTCCATTTCCACCGCTGTGTCAAACTTCTCGATTGCCTCTTGGTACTTTTGCTGGTCAAGCAACAGCTCGCCGTAGTAGTTGTAAACATCTGGGACTTTGTCGAAATTCTTCATGCACCGGCGGAACGTGGCCATCGAAGAGGCAATAGAGCCCATCTTGTACTGCGTAACGCCAAGTTGAATATGGGAGAAAATGAAGTCCTTGTCGAGTTCGATGGATTTCTGATAGTCCTTAGCGGCCTCAGCAAATTCGCTCAAGATGAAGTGCAGTTGGGCGCGATGGTAATAGATATCCGGATCTTCCTTATTCTGCTCCATGGCAGTCTCAAAGTCCTTAGCTGCTGCTTCGCGGTTTCCTGAACCTAGTCAATGAAACCTGTCTTTCGTGAAGTGAGAGATATACCATACCAAGTTCTAAATGCATACTTGCCCTCTTTATGAAGCTTTGTGTCAAGGCTGGCTGAAGGTCCACACTCTTTGAGAGATCTGAGAGCGCATCTTGGTTCTCACCCTTCAGGTACCTGAAAGTGCCTCGCATGTTGTATGCAAATGCTTCGTGCTCTTCAAGGTCATCCAACTCAAGCGCTCTATCGAACGCGTCGGCAGCGTCCATGTATCCATCACCTGTCTTCTTGCCCATTGCCTGTATTCCTTTCTGCAATTGGCCTTTCCCGGTATTTTCATCTAGCTCTACGGTTTCTTCTAGACCTGGTGGCGGCGGTTTTGGCCGGAAACTCTGAAGATAGTTGGTGACAAACGTCGGACTGGGCAATTTCTTCTCCTTTCCTGCCAAAATCTCCTTGCCCTTCGCTTCGGCAACCTTTTTGAGTAATCGCTCAACACTTTGCGCACTTTGATCGTTCCGAAAAGCATCAATTATGCAGCTTGCAGTGTAGTCCAGGAGTGCCAGACTATATTGTCCTGATTGTTCGTAGGCATTTGCCCGTCGATTTAGCGCCTTGACGTATTCATTGTCGATATTGATCGCTGCGGTGGTATCCTCGATGACTTTGTCCCAGTTCGACATCATGTTCCAGCAAGCAGCTCGATTCGAGTAGAAGACCGGGTCCGCTTTACAGAGGATTGCTTTACCATAGAGGTCAATCGCCCTGTTGTAGTCTTTTGAGCCATACGCCTTGTTGCCTGCAGCTTTGAGTTTAGCAGCAGTGTCTTTTCGCTCCTGACTTGCTGATTAGCTTGTAGCCTGAGATAAGAAAGGGTACCGACTGACCTGCTCGGTCATGGTGCCAACTGTGTTCTCATCGACCTGTGGTATCTCCTCCTCCACCTGCTCGACCTTTGCAGGTTCTGGCTTCTTTGGCTCTGACCTCAATAAGCATTTGCGCTTCAAAGAGGATTTCGTTGACTGACCAATCTTCGCCTCATCTCCAGGTTGCTCATCCCCCACTTTCTTGCCTTTCCGTTTATCCTTCTTAGCTTTCTTCTTTTCTGAGGCAGAGCTTGCACTTGTGGCATTCCTGGGTGTCGAGGCATAGTAGTATATGCCCGCCCCTGTTGCAACTACTGTCACTCCTGCTATCGTATATACAACAGCTTTGTGTTCTGATGCCCATTTTGTTGCGCGATCCCAAAACGATGAAGATCCGGCCGATGCGCTGTCAAGAGACATTGGAGACGTGGAAGACGAGCCGACCGGTATTTGCTCCGCAGACATGGTCGAGATATGATAAGAGATTGTTTGCAAGAAAGATTTGAGCCACGGACAGAATCAGGGTAATGGATCCGGACTATGGAATGAACGTTAAGAAAAGTATCGCGTAAGTAAGTATTTCATGAGATGGCTACCATTTTCGGCATAGCGTAATCGTCACTCATCAACCCCGACCTCCGTTAATACTCCGTACAGACAGTAAACAGTACCTTAGCAATCACCTATCATACTCGCCTACCTACCTCCAGAGAGCGATCCCTGGAAGAAGTACTAGAAGCCGAGTATGCTAGACGCCGATTGGTTTCAGAACAAACGGAAATAGCCCTTGCCGGAGGTCAAGTCAGCCTCCAAGGCAGGCTGAGGTATCTCCTATCTCCAAGTTTGCTGAGCATTGCTCCGCCCACTAACGGGCGTCCACCCACGGTTCTCCTTATTTTCATTTCAAGTTACTTGACAGATTTTCTTGCAGAGAAAGTGGACTTCTCGTGACCGATCCTCAAAGACTCACACTCACGCTATATTAATGTTCTAAGGCTTCGAGGCTAATTTTCCTCTGCGCCGAGACATAAATATCTGGCCTCGAGGTAATCTCGAAGCTCTGTAGCAGGATAGCATTCCATTCTCTAAGGATAGTCTGAGCATAACAAGACGATGACATCTTTCCAGCTTTTCACGTCGATGCGCTATGATCCAGCTCTGCGGAATTCTGCAGTAAACCAGGAGCTAAATGCAAGGTTTAACATATCTCAGAACGACTTTTATGTGTTCCCATATCACCGAGACCGCATGCTGCAAGCTGCAGGGCACTTTGGCTTTGAGAATGCACAGGCCACCCTGCAAAACCCAGAGGATCTCATGGCTATTATCGTCAACAATATAACAACACATCTCAGCCAGATACCCGTCACGAGCGGAGTAGTCGCTGGTCAAGATGCATCTCTTAGAGTGAGGGCTGGGTGAAATTTCGTCAAGATAGCTCTAATCAATGCACAGTTAAAGGTCATAGTCAATCGGGATGGTGGATTGGATATCCAGACGGGCTCAACGCCACCGGTCAGCCTCGAGGCACTCTTCCCTCAATCTCTAGATCTACCTCAACATCGAAGAGAGTCCAAACCATTGAGACTGTCACCACTTACTGGCGGCGGCCTCACTTTGGGCCCACATAGCTTTATCCCTACTTCACCTGATGGCCATCAACCGTGGCCAATCTACGTGGACACTGAGACGACGACGCCGGACGCGTTCACGACATACAAGACAACCGAGCGCTCAGTGTATGACCTAGCGCGGTGTCGCGCATGTATAACGAAAATGACTGCACAAGAAGAAGTGCTCCTTGTGAACACCGCAGGCGAGATAATGGAAGGTTCTATGACCGCCCCCTACTTTAGGAGAGATGGCCGATGGGTGACACCCCCAAGCTACGCAGGTGGCCAACTTGGTACGACCCGACGTTGGGCTCTGGAGAAGGGTCTCTGCGTAGAAGGTACCGTGAGAGCTGTAGACCTTGAGGATGGAGAGGATATATGGATAAGCAGCGGAGTTAGGGGGTTCAGAAGAGGAAAGATTCATCGAAGGCCAGATGATCTTATCAAGCAGCCATGATCGAGAGAACATCAATACCGTCTAGCATCAGAGATGAGCAACGGACAGGGGCGTGATCGACACAATCATGATGCTTGAAGGGTAAGAGGGAAAAGGACTAATCGTGCAATGAAATACCAAATCTCTGCATTACTGTGTATCCGAAAATCGTCGGTTTGCCTTTTGAAGTGGACACGCGAAACCACATAGCCATCTGAATGCGAAGAGCCTACATGGCATATCGCGCGACTATCACATCGAGATGCCGTCTAGAGTGTTACAGTACCCCAGGCATACAGAATTCATGCCCTCAGTCCCGTCCTGGTTGTCGTTGGCATGCTGTTATGCTGGAGTTTCCGCCGGTGGGCGAGGAGGGCAGGCAGGGCTCGGGGCGGCGGAATCTCCGGTGACTTCGCTTCAAGAAAGCTGGCCGCAAAAGAACCCCGAAAAGGGATACAAGCGCCAACGACATAACGACCTTCAATACTTCCTGTAGCCTCTAAAGATCACCATGAAGTTGCTGGCCAGATTGTCCCTCCTTACGCTTCTCGTGCCTCTTGCGACATGCCTCAAGTTCGATATGCAGGCTCACCCAGGCCACGAATCTGCCGCCAAGGAGCGATGTATACGCAACTTCGTTGCCAAGGATCAGTTGGTAGTAGTGACAGCTACTGTCAGCGGCTCGCGAGGTGATGGTATGATCTTAAATATGCATGTGAGTCGACTGTTCTAAATCTCCGCTCGAAGCTTCGCTAATGGCATCCCAGATCAAGGATGCTGTAGGAAACGACTTTCACAAGCCGCGAGATGTGGCGGGAGAGAATCGTTATGCATTCACTTCGCATTCTGACTCGGCATTTGATGTCTGCTTTGAAAACATATTATCCAGCCGTACGCAGCTTTTGACTTTCCTGCCAACGCTGATGCTCATCATCTATCTCTGTAGATACTCAGCTAAGTAATCCGGTCCGACACGTTGAGCTCGACATCGATATTGGCGCCGATGCAAAAGACTGGTCAGCAATACAAGCAGGAGAGAAGTTGAAGCCTGTGGAGACGGAGCTGCGCCGGATTGAGGAGCTGGTTGGGGAGATCGTGTCCGAGATGGACTATTTAAAAACGCGCGAGACAAAATTGCGAGATACCAATGAGAGTACAAATGAACGCGTCAAGTGGTTTGCTTTCGGTACAATGGGCATGCTGGTTGGATTGGGCGCGTGGCAGGTTGTCTACTTAAGAGCATACTTTAGGTTTGTTCTTCCACCACCGAATGGTAGCACTCTTACGATCTATGTTCAGAACACTGACTTCTTCCAGGTCAAAGCATCTTATCTAGCATTTTCGCTAAACATATTACAATATTGATCTTGGAATCCTGTCTTGCTAGCATAAGCACCTGCAGCCCATGCACGTCTTGGGCCCCCTGTCAAATCTTGGCCGCAGTTTCCAGAATCTATTACAAGGGTAATCTCTTTGTTCTCACAACCTAGCCAAGAGGGTCCCGCCACTTCTATATGTATGCCAGCATCGTCTAAAGTGAAGGTGCGATGCTCTGACCATAGCGTACTCCTCAAGATCTTAAAGAGCAATGGTCTCCTTCATCTCTCCCTCTGAATTTCCCAGTCATTAACACACTTCGATCCACCTATTCGAGTTGGACCACACTATATCCTTACTAATTTGTACAGTTTTATACACTCTAAACATCACCAGATCAAGCAGCCATTCCCACGATGTCTGAACACTCTAATCTGGCCGTTCCCAATCCAAATCGGCTGGATGTTACTCGCTCTAGTTCCTCTTCCAGTATCAACCAAGGTCGTCGTACTCCAGGACACAATCTCACTGACGCGGACGTGGTGGACAGATTTGGCAATGAAACTGCGAGAGAACATCCCCACCGGGCAAGTTCGAATCAAGAGCTCCGCAGCGACTCAAGAGCTTTGTAGGTCAATTGCCAAGGTCTGAACTCTGTATCCGCTCGACCCTGACTTTTCGTAGCTCCGGATCCGACGAAGGCGTTTTGACTCTCTTCGCCGGCGTCACAAGCAAGCCATACCGTATCCATTCGGATCTACTCGCTGAAACATCGCCCTATTTTGCCAAACTTCTCACTGGCCCTCCCATCCCCCCAAACAGGGACTCACTCACATTTGCCGACGTTGATGAGCGTGTGATGGGTCTCTTCACGCGCTGGATCTACGGCGGCAAGCTCAGCGGCCCGACTGACTACCAGTCCTTCCAGCATTACATCTGTCTGTACCTCCTCGGGCGACGCTTCCAGATTTCGCCGCTCCAGAACGACATCATGGACCACGTGCGCGCATATTACCGTCAGCAGGCCATGACTGCGCCACCGTACCGGCTTGAATACATCTACGAAAACACGTTGGAGCCGTGTCCGATGCGAATTTTTCTGACGACGACGGCGGCATACCGCGTCCTGTGCGAGCCGGCCAAGGGAGGCCTCAGCGAGGCAATGGCGGCGGTGGTAGCAAGAGGCGGGGACTTGGCGGTGGATTTCGTGAATGCGATGGCGGAGTTACACTGGAATGGGGTGGAAGATGCTAGGAAGGGCGATGCTTGCAGGTTTCATGTGCATGAGGATGGGGTAAAGTGTATGCATCACCGTATCGAAGCATGGGAAGCCACATGAGCAGATGGTGAGGCAAGGAAGGGAAAGAATTCAAATAGATGACTCTGGACAAGGCGACAAAGCAGAGACGGCAACTTGGTGTACCCTAGATGTTATCAATAACCTGAGATTTTGACCTTCAGAGGACCACTTCTTGGGCTTCCGCAGTGCTGAAAATCCTGCCAGCTCGTTCCGGCCACGCCCGGCTTATCAACGAACTGATAACGAGCCGCTCCAGCACCAGCGTTACTAAGGTACGGCACGTATCGTATATGCTAATTAAGGTACCAAGAGCGCTCCACATCTGATGGGTTTTATCACAATGCGTTATCATGGGATTTCCCCACAAGAGCCGCAATGTTATACTATTACATGATTCAAAGCAGTCCGACAATCATAATAGGTTGCTCGCCGCCAGTCTAATAATGCATGCTTTTCTTAGATCCCGGTGTCAATTTCGCGTCTCTTCTCCTTTCGTAAGATGCCGGTGAGATCATCCCAAGCTATCTCCACTGATCTTCCTGCAATTGCACTGGGTTTTCCCGTCCAGCAGACATACGTGCGACTTCACCTGCAGTTTCGAGCTAGGCCTCTGAGTCGCCATGCACGTGGCTTCGAAGTAGACGCAGGTTCGCGACAGCTTATCTGGAGAACGTGGAGCCAGTAGGAAGCCCTGGCTTCCGTGCCTGCTAATTTCTGAACTGAGATCGATCCACTATTTCCAGACCCACCGCTGAAGTAGGTACGCGCTTGACATATAACTCAGCGCAGGTAAGTAATCCGGATGCTGGTCCTTTTCGCTTCTATCTCCAAATCGTCACAGTCATTTGGCAAGATGTTTTCTTCGTTTCTCTCTCACCTTCAAACCATAGCGGCGTTGTCAGCGATAACGTCTCTGACTCAAGCCACTACCTTCTCATCTACGGGCTCTACGTTTGAGCTCAATGGAATCTCGTATTACGTTCCTGCGGTCTCTGTCGGAAAGCTTCAAGTGAACCAAAACATCTCCAGCGCAGCTACATTGAATGGAGGCTTCCTTCCGCTCACACTCGTCAAAACCAACGGCACAGTGTACGAAAGCAGCGATCTTCAACTTACAGTGAATAGGTTTTTAGCATCTGACGACGTATTTCAGACTGGTTTTCTTGTAGGTAAGTAAGAGTGCTCTAAGGAGGTCGAATCTGTCATCGAAGTGCTTCGAGAGTCTTTAGCCAACAGAGGTGTAGCCATTTACGTCGAAAGTGCGAGCTTGAGTCAAGACAGACCGAACAGCCGGCTCACAGTGAACATCAATAGTTCACTCTTGGACGAGACCAGAATACAGGTCATCCCCTTATCTGGCTCCTCCCAATTGCCAGAAGGCCCATACTTCATCTCCAGTACAGGATCAGTGTATGAAGCATGGAGACTGTATTCGGACTTCGAAGGAGCATTCACTGAGACTCTTGTGCCAAACATGGCTGGGTCCTATTCGGTACTGCCTGCGAATATTCCAGGGCAGTCGCTTGCAGTCGCTGTTTCCTCGCGACTGTATTACACCAAAACCGCTGCAAAACCTCTTGCTGGTGTCAGGCTTGGTGTCAAGGACATATATGACGTCGCGGGTGTTCATACTAGCAACGGAAATCGTGCTTGGTATCACCTCTATCCTGCAGCGAATGCGAGCGCCTTGCCTATTCAACGCTTGATTGATGCCGGCGCTATCATTGTAGGTAAGATGAAGACCAGTCAATTCGCAAACGGAGAAGAAGCAACCGCAGACTGGGTGGACTATCACTCCCCCTTCAACCCACGCGGTGACGGTTACCAAGACCCTTCGTCTTCTTCTTCTGGTCCTGGCGCAGGGATGGCTAGCTACCCATGGCTTGATCTCACCATTGGTTCAGATACCGGCGGAAGCATCAGAGGGCCTTCTGAGGTCCAAGGTCTCTTTGGGAATCGACCATCCCATGGGCTCATTGCATTGGACGGGGTCATGCCCCTTGCGCCGGAACTGGATACAGCGGGCTTCCTCACTCGTGATCCTGTCCTTTGGGCGACAGCAGCCAGCGCTCTGTACCAGACCAATATCAGCTTTACGAATACGTATCCTCAGAAGATTCTACTGGATGGTTTTCCTACCAATGTCAGTTCTGATGGCGACGCCATGCTCCTCAACTTCGTCTCTGCTCTTGCAAAATTCATCGGTGGCAATGCGTCAGCTTACGATATCGAAGCTGACTGGTCAGCCAACACGCCGGTCGATGCAGACCCAGACCTCGGCTCATATCTGAATATTGCTTATCCGATCATCATTTCCCAAGAACAAACGACTCTTGTTCGTGACCCTTTTTATACCGACTACGGTGCCATACATGACGGTAGGCTTCCTTTCGTAGACCCAGCGCCTCTAATCCGCTGGGCATTTGGCGACTCATTTCCGAAGCCAGCGGCTCTCGATCAGGCCAATGCAAATCGCACAATTTTTCGTGACTGGGTTGCTTCGCATGTTTTGATACCCAACAGCAGCAATCACAGCAGCACCGCCTGTTCTTCCAGCCTCTACCTCTACGTCGGCAGCGAAGCCGATGTCAACTACCGCAATCAGTACAACGGACCGCCGCAAGTTCCAATTGGATTTAGTAATGGACGAATCTCACCTTTTGCCGAGAATCCCGATTTCGTCGTGCCATTGGGAGTGGCTAGCTACTTTAGCAACATCACGCAACATGAGGAGGTATTGCCAGTGACCGTCGACATTATGGCAGCGAAGGGGTGTGATGGCATGCTTTTCAGTCTCATTAATGACCTGGTGAAGGCAGGAATTGTCAACCAAACTGTACCAGGTTATTCGGAAGTCACTGGAGGTGACATTTTGTTTAAGCGAAACCATTGAAGCTACGGAAAATGAGATTTCGCACTGATTCATTTCAAAAATACGAAAAGTTGTTAATGTGATATCCATAGAAGAAATATTGGCTCTTGATTTACTTCCGGCGCCATTAGAATCGCTTTTACGAAGGTAGAGGCGAGTGACAGCATGCTTTCGTTTATCCAAACTCGGCAACGACACGCAGCAAAGGTACTGTATCTATCCTGGGCGATTCCAAAAATAAAAGTATCGTAGAGGTGCTCTAATGTGATTCGGGCGGCCGGGCGGTATGCAGGTGCCAACATTGCGCCCTTCTTGATCGTAGATGAGGGCGTAGAGACATTATATAACATATGGCCTGCCTTTCCAGCATTCTGCAATTATCTACGAGTGGTGACGCGCGAAGATGGAGGTGGTCTTACCATCGAAGTTGCTAGAGGATCTGGTTGACTTGGTGAATCCTTCGGACCAATGACGCCATGGCAGCTCAAACTTCTTCACCTCTTCTTTTACTGCCACCAAAACCACCATGTGCGTTTTCCTTCGCTTCGGAAAATTTGTTTCCTAAGCAAAGTCAGGGCTGTATTCTTTTCCCTGTTCATCATTGGCTGCCTTCGTTCCAGGCTCTTATCCTGTTTGGTTATCTGAACGCTATGCAATGGCCACATATCCAGACGCTCCGGTGACTGAACAGGACCAACGCGAAGCCGAGGTCGTGACAAAACATCTCCCTGATGGCTACTCAGCCGGTATCGACGCGTTTTCCGAAGGCCCCGCTGATGTGAGTCAAGCAGCTCAGCGCCCCGATACACCGAATGAGCCCGAGTCATCTCTCACGTTGCAAGGAGGTGACATGCACCGAGATCTCTACAAGATCGACGCCAAAGCAAGAGCACATAGACGAGCTGCGACATACCATGCCTCTCTCCCTGCTCCACTGCTTTCAAGAAGTAACAACGAGCTCTCTGCTTCAGAACAACAGGCACCGGGAGGATTTCGGAGACAATTCGTTCAACGTGAGAGAGGCAGACAGTCCCGCTTCCATCCTGCCAATGTTCCCGTGGCTAAGAACTTCGTTGAGTTTTTGGACCTCTATGGAAGCTTCGCCGGTGAAGAGCTTGCTGAATCAGAGGACGATGAATCTGCCTTCACCGATGAGGAGGAGCCGAGTGAGACTAGACCACTTCTCCAACGCCGGAAAAGCTCCAAAGTTGTGAGGAGAGGAGATGCTGGTGTAACGAAAACGTTCTTCACATTGCTAAAGGCATTCGTTGGAACAGGAATCATGTTTCTACCAAAAGCGTTCAAGAATGGCGGTATACTCTTTTCTTCAATCACGTTGGTCACCATGTCCATGGTCACCACGCTGGCTTTTCACCTATTGCTACAATGCAGATCGAAATATGGAGGTGGATATGGCGATCTGGGTGCGTCGATTGGGGGCCCGAAATTGCGGGGCCTTATTCTTGGATCCATCACACTTTCTCAACTCGGATTCGTCTGTGCTGGCACGATTTTTGTTGCTGAAAACCTATACGCCTTCCTCGAAGCTGTTGCCCGCGGTCACGAGCCATTATCATCGAATGCACTCATTGCTATCCAGCTGGTGGTGCTCATCCCGCTGGCTCTGATCCGGAACATTTCCAAATTGGGCCCTGCTGCTTTGATAGCCGATATCTGTATCATGATTGGACTGGGCTATATCTACTACTACGACATTGCCACTATTGCGAACAAGGGGATCGATCCAACAGTAACACTATTCAACTCCCGTGAATGGACTCTAACAGTTGGCGCCGCTATCTTCACGTTCGAAGGCATTGGTCTCATTCTACCAATTCAGTCATCCATGGAGCGACCGGAAAAGTTTGAGCTCCTGCTCTGCATCGTTATGGCTATCATTACCGTCATCTTCACCATGGTGGGCGTCCTCTGTTATGCAACTTTTGGATCTGATACTATGATTGAGATAATCTCCAACTACCCGCAGGATAGCCACTTTGTCAATTCCGTTCAGTTCCTTTATTCGCTCGCGGTGCTCGTGGGTACTCCTGTCCAACTCTTCCCCGCAGTAAGGATTATAGAAGAGAAGCTCTTCAAAGGCCTATCGGGAAAGCGTGATGGCACTACGAAGTGGAAGAAGAACGGATTTCGAACTGCGGTCACTGTGGCGTGTATAATCGTTTCCATTGCCGGAGCGAAGAATCTGGATAGATTTGTGGCTTTAATTGGATCCTTCGCTTGCGTGCCTCTTGTCTACATCTACCCGGCATTGTTGCATTACAAGGGAATCGCCAAAAGTCGGCTAGAGAAGGCAGGGGACGCAATATTCATGCTGGTTGGCCTAGCAGCCATGGTCTACACGACTTTCGTCACTATCATCAATAGCTTTCTTTAGCAATTAGCGAGCATACATAGCACCCATGTGTGTGCACGAATTAATTTAATTGGACCACTTTTTCAGTAGGACAGCCTCTACGACATGGCTCTCAACCAGAAACCCCGGCCTCATCAGTAACCTGCTCTTCCCGTCACAACCCCGTAACATGGTCCGCCCTTGCCAAACATCTTATGCAGGTCTGAAGCAATCACATCTGGCCTCTCCCAGGCTGCAAAATGTCCTCCTCGCTCATGTTCACTATGATAGACCACGGGACCTAGAGTTGCGGCCCATGTCTTTGGTACGACACTGATTTCTCGCGGGAAATGCGCCATTCCTACCTTGACGTGAGGGATCCAACTTCGAAGCCGGTCCCACGTCGTCGCCGTCGATGGCGATTCAGGGTGGCTGGCTTCGTAATAGATGCGGACACTAGCTTCGGGTCCTGCTGTGGAGAACCAATAGATAGAAATCCAAGTCAGAATTTCGTCATCTGTCCATGGATAATTGTCTGTCCAGTCATGCAGCTTCTCATAGATCCAGGCAAGCAATGCAACAGGGCTGTCAGCAAGAGCAAAGCCTATGGTCTGTGGTTTGGTGCTCTGCAGAAGATTATACCCGTATCCTTCCTTCCAGAACCACTCTGACCGTTCGAGACCATCCTTCTCTCGTTGGCTGTACGGCAAGACAGCGTGTTGGATAGCAAGGAGAGGATTCTTTGCAAGCTCCGGTGGTTTGGCCAGGACCATGTTGATGTGCGAAGCCATACAGCTTTGAGGATACTGCCGGCCTATAGCACGTGTAACCCAAAAGCCCCAATCTCCTCCTTGGGTGATATACTTTTCGTAACCGAGCTTCAGCATAAGCTTGTTGAGAGTCTCGGCATACTTGTCCAGAGAGAACCCTTTGCGATTGATGCCGCTAGAGAAACCGAAATTGGGTAAAGATGGAGCCACCACGTGAAATGCAGGCCTCTCGTCGCCGCCCCTCAGAAGAGGCAGCAGTTTTGATACCTCAATGAAAGAGCCGGGCCCTCATCGAAATTAGCGATATGTCATTCAAACCCTGTCTTCGTTTCATGCACTTACAGCCATGTGAGAAAAGTAACGGAATCGCGTCTTTATTGGAGCTGCGCTGATGCACGACTGCATGGCATTAGATACAAGTCGAATTTAGCTGAATTTGCGACCTGACAGTGAATCTCCACATCACCAAATTCTGCAATGTCTATGGTAGTCTTGAATTGTGGGAGCTCATTCAAGGCCGCTTCGGCTTTCCTCCAATCGAATTCGTCTTTCCAATACGTCGCCAATCTCTTTAGCTCGGACACGGGAGGGCCAAAATCCCACATCCGTGCTGATTCGAGTTGAGATGGGAATTTGGTAAGGGATAGCCGTTGCTTTAGTTGCTCGATTGCTTCCTCCGGCACTGATATCTTGAAGGGCTCCGGGTCTGCACCGCCAGCCATATTGCTCTTCTTGACACTGCTGCGTAAGGAACTTTGGAAATTTTTGTAGGGCAAGTTTAAAGATCTGTGAAAGAGGCAAATTGTGAGACGTTTACAAAATGATTGCCGGTAAGGTTCGTACTGGAGATTGGCAGGGGTGAAAATACTCCAAGATAAACACAGTCAATTGCTTGGACAAGTGTTTGGTACTTGTCTTCTTCATGAGCCAAAGAGCAAGTACCCAGACTTATGAGCAGTGGGAGCTCGATGTAGGATTTGTAAGATATTGGAGGACAGCGTCGAGCGCCACTCGTGAGTCACTGGATACCATTTCACCCAATCTGCCTACCGCTGGGTTCGAGCTAGTAAAACTAAGAGTGAGGAGACATCGGTGGGTGTCGGAAGACCACGTATAGTAACGAGCTTCTGATTGCAGTCTGTACCGTACCAAACCACCGGCAGGGTTTGGCTGCACCATTGAGATGATTGTACCAAGTACTCCGTGGGGAGGTGGGGTGAGGAGTTGGAAAGGATGGAAAGCTCCGAACGCTTGACCTCATTTGATGTCGGTCCTTGCCTTACCTTAACCTAAAGTGGGAGGGGTGGTTTTCGCATCCTCTACCCATCAACAGCTTGGCTTTGACTGGCATGCTGGCGTGTCGGGCATTGGATTGGAGATAGGAAATCAAGCTTGATCAGGGCATTGATGGTGTTAGTCCCCTTAGGTGTTTGACAATACAGTACCTTACTAGCTAACAATCGATACATTAAGACGGGGAAATCTTGGCGCTCATGTGGTGCCATCGGCTTTCTACATCCTCTTGGGTAGTCAAGATCACATCGAACTATCCCGCCACATTCTCTGCAACCTGCTCACCCTTCGCCCCCAAAACTCCTTCCTCCCTCTGACCCGTCTGCTCGTTCACCTCGAATAGTTTGCTGATCGCCTCCAAAGTCGTGTTTCCTCCACTCAGCACAATCCCAACATTCCATCCCTTTTCACCGGCTTCCTTCTCCACAAGATGCCTAAAGTCTTCATTGTAGAGGACCGTAGCTAAGCCTACTGCCGCAGAGGGCTCTATGAATACTTTCATGCGCTCCATTACCAACTTCATGGCCGATTTGATCTGCTCCTCACTGACTCCGTACACCGCCCGGACCTTGGACGGATCAGAGATGACCGTCCAGGGTATTACACCTACTGGAGTACGCAGACCGTCGGCAATTGTTAAAGTCTTGACACTGGTGACACGCTCGCCAGCACGAAGACCGCGGACACAGTCGTCCGTGCCGTTGTCGTTTGGTTCCGCACCGAAAACATAGATGCCTGTGCCGTGTAGTGCGGTAGCAACACCGGACAGCATACCCCCACCTCCGCAAGGCGTAATCACTGCATCAAGTCCGTTGTTCTTCTTTCCCGCTGCACTGTAGATAGTACCATTCAGAGCGGTATTCCCCAGGTCCTTTTGCATTGCTTTCGTCATCTCCTCGACCTGCGCCTCAAACTCCAAGCCCATAGTGCCCTGACCAAGAATGATGTCTGGATGATCGTACGGTGGCACCAGGATCGCACCCGTCTGCTCCTGCACCTCTGCCACTACCTTCTCTCGCTCTTCGGACGTCGAGCCACTAAAGACAACGTTTGCGCCGTATCCTTGCGTGGCAGCAATTTTGGAAGGGGTCGAAATAGTGGGCATGATAATATGGGCTTTGACATTGCGGATGGAGGCAGCGAGGGCGAGGGCCTGAGCATGATTCCCTGCATGTCATGGAGTCAGCTAACTTTCCTCGTATTTGAAAGGTACTCCCTCCTACCGGAGCTATGTGTGATTACCCCTCGTTTGAGCTCTTCATGGGTGAGGCGGCTTAACGCATGGTTCGCGCCCCGTGCTTTGAAAGCGCCGATTTTCTGGTAGTTTTCACATTTGAAGAAGAGATTGACTTTCGGCCTTGCAGGCCGTTGGCCTTCATACGGAGTGTCTACTAGCACGGCAGGAGATTGAGGCGTAGATGCCAGGTGGGACAGAGCAGTGCATGTTGTCACAGGTGTAAGATGAACGAAGGGCTTTATTTGTTTGTGGGCTTCTTGTACAGATGCTCTGGTCAATGGAAGGCACCTGGATGGATCTGCCATGGTCAATGAGTGCACGAGTTCAGAGTATGAAATGTGTTGCGAGTACTTACTTTTGGGGGAAGAAATAAATTCGGTGGGGGGAAATTTGAGGTGGTATCGCGGGGTATCTTGCTCCGTAGGGAGCAGGACGGATAGAGATACTGATCGGGCGTACAACAGGGAGACAGCAAGTCGAGTCCTAATAGTAATACGTGGAGATAGAATGACTTTAGGACTCAATTCTATCTTCGCCAACTATCAAAGCTTTGACTTCTTGCTCCAACGACCAATTCCTAACGCTTTCCATAACCTTCGCCAGGGTATCTCCGCCTCCTATCACGTCGTTCAAATCGTGGACAGAAAAGCCGCTCCGGTGATCAGTAACTCGCTGTTGGCTCCAATTGTATGTCCTTATTTTATCCCCTCTTCCCACTTTCGCGACGCCTACAACACTCCTTCTCATTTGGAGCATCTCTTCTTCTCGCGCTTCCCGTCTCGATTGCGCTAGGCGGGAACGTAGTAATTTCCATGCTTTATCTCTATTCCTGGACTGCGATCGTTGATCCTGAATTGAAACGACAGTTTTGGTAGGTAAGTGTGTAAGTCTAATAGCGGAGTCTGTCGTGTTGACATGTTGGCCGCCAGATCCTCTGGCTTTCATCACTTCCGTCCGAACCTCCTTGGGATCGATGTAGTAGTCATTTGACGAATCATTAATGTCACCCGCCTCTCCCTGTTTCTCATCGGCACCGGGAAACGACGGTAGGACTAAGACCGAAGCCGCACTCGTATGCGTCCTTCCTTTGCTCTCTGTGGCCGGGACCCTTTGCACACGGTGCACACCCGCTTCACATCTCAGCATATCGTAAGCGCCTTCAGATTCGACTTCTAATATAGCTTCTGCCAATGGCAAGTCTGAGCCAATTGGGTCAGCTGCGCCTTCCGCGTCTTCGTATTTGATGAGCGAGCAGCGCAGTCGGTTGCGCGCGCAGTATGCTCGATACATACGGAGAAGATCTGCCGCAAACAAGGCAGCTTCTGATCCACCAGCACCCGGCCGAATTTCGATAAGGCATGGTAGGTGTGCGAAAGGATGTTGCGGGACGAGACTGGCAGTTAGGGATTGGGATGCTCGTGCTAACTGATCGGTGGAGTGTTGCAGGTCTTCAGCAGCAAGCGCGCGGAGCTCTGAGTCTGCTGCAGGGTCTCGCAGAAGGTCGTCCAGCTCTCTATGAGACTGCAGTAATTCAGTGATGATCTGCCCCAAATACCAGAAATATTGTGATATACCTCTTTAAGCTGGTCCCATTCTCGCAGGGCATAAACCGTGGCGCTCAATTGCCCCAATTTCTTTGCCAAGTTGATGCTAAACCCTTCGCCAAGCTGCTTTGATACGTTTTCATGCTCGGCGGCAAGTGCGCGTGCTTTCGAAAGGAGTGCGGGAGATAAATGTTCGCTGGCAGCAGCTGCATCAGACGGTCAGCCTGTGCATTCTTGCCCTCATGGAGTAGTGGGTGGAGAACGAACTAGTATATGGACATCGCGCTTGACATGCTCTAGATTGTCTGAAGAATTTATGAAGGCAATGTCGACAAACCCAAGCTCGAACAATCATGACTTTGAGGCTGAAATGTAGATTGCGTCCCTTGCACCGCAAATGTTCGGAATCGGAATTTTTCCGGGGTACACTTCTTCGTCAAACCTTCCTCAGCCATCTGCCAACGCACTTGGATACAAGGCGAACATCAGCTCACTAGGATACTCCTCTGATGATTGCATTGGGAATGACGACTGGTTCAACTACCACCATTCCGTTCTGCACCATGACGAAATGAGCAGGTGTCTCGATGGGACTCCCACCCCACATGGACTGATAGCGGGGTGATGTCAAGAAAAACTGCCCTGCCGAGTATTCGGGTCTATACCACTAGCTTTAGAGTCTTGAAGGTCTGTCTAGTGACTAAATCAACCGCCGCTCTGCTTCCGCAATACGCTCTCTTCCTCCTTCTATCTTTCGTTGCCGCTCAAATCTTCTTCTGGATCCCGTCTCTTGTACCCATCCTTCAATCCCCTTCTCACGCCTAGTGCAATCGTCTTCTTACCGTCAGACAAAGTCTAGGAGAACATGCCTCTTACCCCAGGAGCGATATACCCTGCATCTTATCCCGAGTTCGCTGCCTTTGCAAGCCGCCGGAGTGTCATTCACAGTACGAAAGGAATCGTCTCCAGCACTCAGCCACTAGCTACAGCATGTGGATTGAGAATTTTGAGGGAAGGGGGCAACTGCGCCGTAAGTTCTGACATCGAGTCATATATGAACAGGTGCATCTGACGTGGATGTCGTAGGATGCCGCCGTTGCGACTGCCGCTGGTCTGAATATGACCGAACCAAGTTCAACAGGCATTGGCGGTGATATGTTCTGTCTCTTCTACAATGCAAAAACCAAAAAAGTCCATGCCCTGAATGGCTCTGGTCGCTCTGGCGGAAAAATTACCCTTGAAAGCATACGGAATGACTTGGGGTTCAAAGATGGAGAAGCGGGCCAGATCCCGATGCTCAGTGTCCATGCTGCAACAATTCCAGGTGCACCAGCAGGATGGGTGGATACTGTGCAGAAATTTGGCAGTGGCAAGCTATCAATGGAGCAGATACTCGCGCCTGCAATTGAGTTAGGCGAAGAGGGTTTCCCGGTTTCTGAATTATCTGCATATTACGTATGTAATCAAAGCATAGTCATTTGTCTGAGCAAGAAATTGACGGGTCATTCGTGTCTAGTGGAAGCGGAGCGAGCAGTCTTTGCGTAATGCCTCCCCGAATTTCGCAGAAATGCTAAAGAAGGATTCAAAGGCAAAAGACGGATGTCGTGCTCCCAGATCCGGAGAAATCATGCAAAATCCCACGCTTGCCAATACCTTTCGACTGCTGGCACAGAACGGGAAAAAAGGTTACTACGAGGGCGCTGTCGCAGACGCCCTAGTCAAAGTGGTTCAAGATCTTGGAGGCCGCCTCACTCACGAAGACTTAAAGCAGCACATGAACATGGGAAGTGAGGAGGTTGACGCGATCTCCCTAAAATTCACCGGCCAGGGAGTCGGCAAGTTACAGGCCCAAAATTTGCACGATCACTCGGAGGAGGGTATCGAAGTCTGGGAACATCCGCCTAATGGACAAGGCATCGTCGCCTTAATGGCGCTTGGCATGTTGGAAGAGCTTGAAAGAGCGGGTAAGATTCGAAGATTCATCGAAAGGGATCATAACTGCGCAGAGTGTGTGTCCTTGATTTTTACCTCACGCGTCCGAATTCCTTACTCTGATGTGCAGGTATCTCCATGCCGTAATCGAAACCCTTCGCATCGCCTTCGCCGATTCCAACTGGTGGGTGGCTGACCCTAACGTTTCTAAAGTCCCTATTGCAAAGCTCATATCACGTCCCTATCTCGCATCTCGCGCCCAGCTCTTTGACGCCTCCCGTGCTTCCCCGATTCCGGACCACGGTTCGCCAGCGCACAATCACAGTGACACTGTCTACTTCACCTGTAGCGACGCGGAGGGGAACGCCATCTCCTTCATCAACTCCAACTACGCCGGGTTTGGTACGGCTATCATCCCGCGTGGCTGTGGTTTCACACTACAGAACCGAGGCGCCAATTTCGTGCTCCAACCCTCGGAGCATCCTAACATCTTCGCACCGAACAAGCGTCCGTATCATACTATCATTCCTGCCATGGCAACCAATCCGAGCGATGGGAGTCTACATTCGAGTTTTGGAGTGATGGGTGGCTTTATGCAGCCTCAGGGCCACGTGCAGGTTTTGCTTAATCAGCTCGTCTTCAAATTGACGCCTCAAGCGGCGTTAGATGCGCCTCGGATTTGTATTGGAGCTGGGATGCCTGACAATACGGCGGATGGACAGGTGTTCGACAAGACGGTGTATCTGGAGGAGGGAATTAGAGAGAAAGTGGCTCAGGAATTGAGAAATCTGGGACATCAGGTGGAGATCGTAAGTGGTTTTGGGAGGGGGTTATTTGGCAGGGGTCAAATCATCAGACATCATGTAGAGGACGGGAAGATGATTTGGAGCGCAGGGAGTGATCTAAGAGGTGATGGCGCTGCGGTGCCGGTATAATGATAATGGAGAGATGGCCTTCAAGCGGGGGAGAGGCGTTAGGGGGAACGGAGTGGGAAAAATTACAGCCTCCCGTTCTTTCAATCTCCGAACAAAGACTGCTCAGAGCTCTATATTCTCTTGAAATACAAGGCCCAGCATGATTGGATATGAGAATATGTGGTTCATGGATGAGGTGCTTCGATAATAGGCGAAAATGTCAGGGAAGATGGTAAATCTCAAATAACAGGGTAATGAGGCGGAGAAAATCGAATGGCCAGTGGGTTCCAGCAGCTTCGTTCGATATACCTCCATTCGAATTAGAGAACACTAAGCATTCCTACTCCGACGGGTTATACATTATCTGTCTATAAATCATCTTATTCATGTCTCCGAAAATTTCCAATTGCGAAAGTAAAGCTTCCCGTGAATTGGTCATATAAATTTGGTGATCAGGTCAAACCAGATGATTAACTTTACCAACCATCGTGAATATCTTTCTTTTGCTCATCCTGCAATCTCGGCTCATTAACATCCCACCACCACTTGTTCGTGATGTCGCTTTCTTGGCCTTTCTGTTCGTTCCATGGCTTGGGGTCTAGGATGTAATGGACGACTTTCACACTATCGTCCCTCCAAATCTTGTCATGTACTCCTGGCATCCTCAAGGTTTTCAATGCATTGTAGATATACGGCAATGCAACCCAACGCCCATTATAGACGTCTGATAGCAATGCTTGATCTGGAAACTTATACTCTTCAGTAGCCGGGGATTCGAGTTGCTTCAGACAAGCAGTGTAGATTGCAGCTGAGGGAATCGCAACGATGAGACCAGAATTGAGCATACCTACCCCTGCTGTGCAAGGGGCCCCGATGCGCTGGGCGGTCTCGGGATCGTTGTGCTGGGCGGTGAATGCACAATTTTCGGGAACCCTACTTTCATGGTGAGTCGCTTGTATCTGTGGGAACATCGTGGTGGCTCACCATGTCTTCGGATAATGTGGTCGGTTGAATGGGTTACAGGCACAAGCATGACTGGCAGCAAACACTCTGTTTCCCTTGCCTCCCATCTCTACTGGATCTAGCTCAAGGTCCATAAGCTCGTCCATATTTCCGCGCACTACCATGTCGCTATCCAACAGTACAACTCTCTCATACTCAACAAGTGAAAAGAGAGTCAGCTTGCTCCATGTCGCATGAAATCTAGGATCGCCGCTAAGGTCTCGATCCTCAGAAGGCTGCAGAAAGTTAACGCGCTTTTTAGGGATACCGCGATCGTCGAGAGCTCTATGGCCTTCCGGAGGAAAGCTGTCTGTGTAGAGAGCCACAAGCGGATAGGCAGACTCGGTACGTTTCAAAGAGTAATCCAGGCAGAGCAGACCGGTCAAATATTTTGTATTCGTGATCAAAGTCGCCCAGACTGTTTAGATTAAAGGATCAGAAATGGTAGTGTAGCTCAGGTTCAGATCAGTACAGCTACCTTTCTTGGAGTCGACGACCCGAGTCTGTTCGGGATTGACTTGCGAAACTGCACCATTGAGTCGCGGTTCTGCCATTTCTGATGAGCCAGCTCTGGATAATGTGAAAATAGGATTAATGAAGATAAGGTTTAGTGAGGAGGTTTTAAAGAAGCCACCGAACGCCTGAAGATTTGACTACATGTTGGAGCAATGGCGACACCAAGCAGCCATGGACTCTTCAAAAAGTAACTTCTATTCAGGATCCGATCTCTGCAGTCGTGTTGCATAACACAAGAAGGTGGGCGAATGAGTGGTATTCGTGCAGCTGTGCTAGCAACGATCGAGCCCGACTGTGAGCGACGTCATCACCCGCATTATGCAGGGTCCAGCCCGGAGGATGATCTACTAGAGTAAAATCCCAGTCCAAGGGTTAGAGTATTGAGTGTGGCCCCGTCGTCCAGTGAATACTTCCATCTCCAAACTTGAGATATCTCTCCTTCCTACCTCCAGCCATCATCTGTCTTCTTGAGCGGAATGAAAGCTTTAAGAAAACTCCAACGGCCCCCCATATTTGCCATCGGGAGGTGATGTCGGCGACAGCAGAGACCACTGTAGCAGACTCTGTCGCCAAACAAAGGAACCAGGATGCCGCCGAACTCCCTGCAAAGGCTCAGCAGAGCCCTGCTAACTACAAGGGCTTTGTTGCTGGGGTCTTCTCTGGTACGGCCAAGTTAGCTGGTACGTTGCTCCGAGTCCCAAATATGCGAGCTGTCTGATGCCAAATATCATGTAGTTGGGCATCCCTTCGACACCATCAAAGTTCGTCTGCAGACATCAGCAACATCCCAATTCAGAGGTCCACTTGATTGTCTGCTCCAGACCGTTCGTCAAGAAGGCGTGAGAGCTCTGTACAAAGGCGCCACTCCTCCGTTGGTAGGATGGATGGTCATGGATTCGGTCTTGATGGGCTCGTTGACGTTTTACCGGAGGTTGCTGAACGATAATGTCTTCAATCCAAAACGGTCGGAGGTTTCTGGCATGATAGAAACTGGGAAGCTTCCTCCCATTGGACATGCCGCTGCTGGTGTAATGGCTGGTTGCACCGTCAGTTTCATAGCCGCACCGGTCGAGCATGTAAAAGCGCGGTTGCAAGTCCAGTATCAGCCCGAGAAGAAAAAGCGCTTGTACAGCGGGCCAATTGATTGTACTACAAAGCTGGTACGTCTCAATGAGCGGCAGACTCCGAGCTATCGACTAACGGCCTGCTGTAGCTGCGCGGCTATGGCATTTCCGGCCTTTATCGCGGCCTCGGCGCTACCCTTCTTTTTAGGTCCTTCTTCTTCTTCTGGTGGGGAACGTATGATATCTTCACGGGCATACTTACAAACCACACTTCACTCTCCACTCCAGCGATCAACTTCTGGGCTGGCGGCCTCTCCGCCCAAGTCTTTTGGATCACTTCGTATCCTTCTGATGTGGTGAAGCAACGCATTATGACTGACAGTCTTGGACCTGATCGCAAATTTCCACGTTGGGTAGATGCAGCTAAAGCAATCTTGAGGGAAGGTGGGTGGAGAGGGTTTTGGAGGGGCTTCCTTCCTTGCTTCCTTAGAGCCTTCCCAGCGAATGCAATGGCGCTTGTCGCATTTGAAGGTGTTATGCGTGCGCTCGCATGAGCACCGCTGTGGACTATAATGAATGGTCTCTATTCTCCAAAGTTGTATTATATAATCAAGCTACTCTGTTCGCTGCACGAGGATACATCATGTGGAAGAATTGTATCCCTCAGCTTATTTTCTCAGTCACATCTCTATGTTATTCTGCTTGTCGTGTCCCGACATATGCCTCTTCATTTGGTTCATTTCTTTTGCTCAGCCGGAAATCTCTACTCTTGGGAAGAACGATAACTTGATTGAATGTTTCAGATCATAGACGGGCTAGATTATCAGAAACTTTTGTAACAGGGGGTTTTGATTCTAATACCACCGCTCACGCAGGCGCTTGAGGTATACTACGGCGATATCCAGTCGAAGACATCAAACCGACACATCAAGGTGAGTCCGTTCGCTTGAAACTGGATACGCTGTTATGATGCGGCAGAAGCGTGTCACAAGGAATTCTGGTATCATATATCGGATTTCGAGGCTCTTCTTGCCAAATCAGGTGGAAGGGAACGATCATGGTGAGCATTCCAAACGTCTACTTCTTCGGTTGTGGTATGGATATGTTATAAGCTGCCGTCGAGCGATATAATGGGTCTTCCAAGTACTTCTCTTCATTCTTTCAAGACTGTCCGAGACCTCTAATGAATCATTGGTACAATCGCAGCCCCATTGGTTTTTTTCGGTACGTGAAAATCCTTATAGCCTTGTCGGTCTCATGAAGATCCCCTATGCTTCACCGCGACATTTTCGAAAAATCTTCCCAAAAAAAAAAAAAAAAAAAACCAAACTATTGATCATCTTGGCCGATTTGTAGAAGCCGGCAGACTATTCTTAGGAGATAATATTTTCCTGACGGCTTTTTGTGAAGCTCAAGATCTATCGCTTGACGGAGCCGATTATTTCGCCCGTGTTAACAATCTCCGGTGAAAGCAAGCCAACCGCTTCTCTAAACGAGTGGGTCAATGAGGTAGGGTTTCGGTATTCGAGAGGAACGCGAGAGACTATAGCAAGTCCCTTCAATGGAGTGCTTGGCCCAAAAACTATAGAAATATTCACTGATGAGTGATCACAACACCAGTTTTATCAGGACTAGACGCAAGAATACGCGAGGGAATACAAAGGAAGACAGTTTAACACAGCATTAATTGACATCAAGTACAAGGCAGCGGACGGAGTGAGACCTCTGCCGAATTTTTGAAGAATAATGCCTTTGTCAAGCAGAATTTCATTCACACTCCAGGTCATTGGTCACAGGCGATCCTTCGGTCATTTCGAGTCCTCATTCTTTCTTTTCCCTGACGCCCCTTCATCAACTCGACGAAATTCAACTTTTGACACGGACATGTGGTGCCCTTCCGGTTTGCTCAAGTGGAGGCTGTCGGTCAATCGTGAAGGCTACGCTTAGCATATTCGGACAGACTGTAGGTATTGACACCATCTTACTTGATTCATATCAGTGACTCCGAATTCAGTAATACTCCAAGTCAGTCTACGATCTGTAAGAGTCAGAGATGAGTATCGCAGTACACTCAGGTTCATAATCAAATTTGACACATCAATTCCAGTGTATTTTACAACGCACGCTTTGCAGTATCTCAGAGTAGAACCAGCTCTTTTGTCTTTCTTCAATACTCAAATCACTCCATCTAATTTTCGATAAAGCTCAGCCTCAAGTAGGACCTGTGAACCAAATCGGCCATAACTCCCTTCTGGATCAGTAGTCACGCATAAGTCTACCATGGTGTCGATTAATCAAGCCATCCTCAACCACTGCCATAGATTGCGCGCCGCGATCGAAGACAACTTTGAAGAAGAACCAGTTAAAGGTGGCAACCAGTTGGAAGAAGATCCCTATCTGGAACATATCCATAGTGCGGAAGAGGGAATCAAAGAGCTGGAAACCCACATCCTGAATTGTAAGCTGAACCGAGATCGAGAATGGATCTTATTCTACCTTCATAATGTCGATCAAAGCTTGAGGAAGATTAACGAAAATATCAAGAAAGGTATAAATCTCGGAAGCTCACATAGAGGAGCATTACTTTGTAAAGAAGGGGAATTTCAGACGCTACTCAATTTTACGGCAAAGCTTCATGAGACGATTAAGAAATTGGTTGATCCATCCAGGCAGGCAAGTAGACCGCCTTAGTTATCAGTGTGTTCGTTGCCATTTTACTAACTCTCAAAGGGATTTCAGACGGCACCAAGCAACCTTCAGTCCAGGTCTGAGAAAGCTGGCCCAGGACAAAGTCAATCACAGCGTTCCTCAAACTCGGCTGCATCTTCCGGAGGCCGGGAATATCAAAGAGAGGACTTCTCTTATGGGATTCAAGGTGGAATGAACTACTCTACAGGTTCCAAGGGCAACGGGTATCCATACGGGTCGCAGTTCCCTAGAGGAAATGTGAATCACATGCCTCAATACACACCACCTGCAGGGTATCCGGTATATACGTACGCTCAGCAGGGTTCATCGGTTTATGGCATGGCGACAGAGAACTATTCTGCCAGGGGAACTGGCTTCCAACAGCCAACTTGGTCTTCAGAGCAGCATCCAGATTATGCAGCGCCTGCTGGAGTTTACTACAATCATGGGCATGACCATTACCCCAGAAGTGAGCGTCACAAGGAATATGCAGCTGAAGGAATTTTACCAGAAGACAGGATTGTAGAACTTGACGATGACGAGCCAGACAAAAAGAGTGTCTCTAAACGTCGTCTGATGCTTCCAGCTTCCACAACGGGCAAGAATAGCAACGAGAAAGGTCCGCAGAGCACTCGAAACGGAGGAAGGCAAGGGAGACGGCAATAGCAAGCAATGCCGCAGGAACTTCGTCGATTCCAAGATGGTTGACGTTGAGAAAGGGATCTCAGGGAGGTAGGTCGATGGTATGGCTGGAACGTACGTCCGGATCAACTCCCTGTTGCCCTCAATGGATGTGTACATAACTTTTACATATGTGACTAAGCTCGGCATTCAATCTTAAGCTTTTCTGAGAACGAGCCTATTATGTTCCTGGGAAACATTAGACAGCGGGAAGTGTTGGTCCAGAATCCATCTCGTGTGAGGTAAGCTTTCTTGTGTCTGACGTACAATATTGTCATAGTCATTCATGTTCAACCTTTGAATGAATTTGAATCAAGAGCTCGGGCTAATGCATTCACTTCAAGATCGCGACCTCCTAGCAGATGTGCACTGAATGATGTTCCTCAGCAGGTTAGCCTGACAAACTTCACAGCTTTGCCATAGGATGACTGTGCATACCCACACGTATTCGACTTGGAGCCTGCCCTTTGCGGTGCAGTCATTTGGCTAGTTGGTGATGCATCCATAGTGATGTGGAAATTACTAGGTAGGAAATGTAATCCTGCGTTTCATGACTATCTATACCCTGCATTTACAATTCACTCTTGCTGGAATCATAGACGTCACATAAGATTCACGTCTGTACGATTTCGACAGGGGGACCCGAAGGGATCCAATCTACCTGGTTTCATGAGGCTCATCAAGCAAACAAAGTGAATATGAGGCCCTCCTCGCACGCACTATCGGTGCATAATGAATCAAGTCTATGGCTCGTTGCTTGTGAAGAGTTAATTGCAAATGTGTCCGTCAAAACTATGAAGTCACTGCTGCTTCACCACGTAGCAAGATAAGACTGAGCCACTAGAGTGGATCAAAGATCTGTCAAACTGTGACTCAACGTTGACGCTTGCTAACCCTTCCATCATTCAGCTCAAGATCGATACCTCATACTCTGTCTATTTAAGGAGCCTGAGAATCCAAGGTAAAAGAAACGCTAGAGCCATCTTTCCATTCGATATCAGTACCCAGTATTTTCTTAACCTATTGATCCCACGAACACAAAGCCATTACCCAATTAAAGCAGTTGACCAGAGAGATTCCCCTAGCACAGCGAACATATCTTTTAACGCAGACAAGTTCCGCATATTCCTAGGTGAAACTAGTGAATATCTGGCCGAAATCTCCCCTGGCATTACAGTCTGAGCTGAAAACAGATATGAAGAAACTTGAGCAGCGTCTAAATGTGATGATATCAGATTCGCGAGGTGGTCCAGTGGGTGTTTTCGACAAGGCGTTTAATCGAATCGTCGAGATTCTCCCTCAGGTCTGCTCCAAATATACAAACTCCAACAAATGTACCACTAAAGGGAAAGAAAAGATGTTAGACATCATGAAGGACTGGAAAAAGCATGAGCAAGCAATCCAGCAGCAGAGGGCGAAACAGAACGTGAGTGAAGCTCTGCTAGGGTGAAAGGTGGCCTACGTTAACATATTTCAATCAGCATAGCAAACCAAATGCGGGTGAGAGCAGAAAGGGTGAAAGTTCTCAGAAGGCTAGTGGAGCATCGGAGCCGATGGATGGAAAAATTGTTCCACAGGCAGTACAACCATCAGCTAGTGGTGGCACCAATAGTGCAGCAGGAACTCCAGATCAGAAGCAAGGGCGAAAGAGCGGAGGCGCTGTAGGTGAACCGCAGGGCTGCTGCTCCTCAAATCAGGCCGAAAGTGCTGACAGCTTTATAGGCGACAACGTCTTTGAAGACTCATTCCAATTCGAGTGGAAAATGATATCCTTCAGAGGAATCCGGTAAGAAGAGTGACTGAGATCTTGGAACTACATTGGCAACGCTTGTGTTGAATTGTGGCGTAGCATGACTCTTGCGACACCCTTACGAGATCGTCAACTATTCGAAGGAAGAGAACGATGATTGAGAACTGCCTCACAATTAATATACAATGTGCTAGGTTGCCGAGCGAGACTTGCAGCCTTTGCGTTACTTACTGTGCTTGGACGGACCTTCGAACCTAGGCTATCTGTGAACTTTCTCCAAGTTCAGGAGCGGCGGCTATGGCAGGGAAGTGGAATACATCTGTCTCTAACTTTTCATTTCATACTTTTCTTTCGACTGTCACTACCGACAATGTGTTCGTGCTATCCAGTCTCTATTCCTGTGAGCCTAGTCAAATGCTGTAGATGATGAGTGTTAATGCTTGTATCTATAACCTGATATCTGATGTCCATAATCATCACCTGGGGCACTACTCCATTGGATGCTCAGCCCAGTACTCTACACTTGGGGTCTTGTCTTAGTATGCTGCGAAGCATGGAGTCTTTGACCGTCCCGCCTTTTCTTTTACCGCACTTCCGCGTCTTCATGATCCCGCATGCCACATTAATGTTGTTGGATCTTGGATGTATTGAAAGCTATCTAGAAGTGGTATGAATCGCAAATCTGTACTTCCGGAGCCGGATACTTCCAACCGCACTCATCGCTTCTCTACCAGGGAATGAAATCAGAAATGTCGGTGCTGTGAAAGGTAGGCGAAATTTTGACCTCAGCAGGTTTTGGAGGTTCCTCCGGAAAAACTGTTCAAAGTATTGATAAAGAACTGGACGGGAGGTCGCATTAGGATCAGTAGAGCATCTCGCTTTTGTCCTTGTTAAGCTTCATGCGCCCCGAGATAGCTCATAAAGGGCTTGAGAGCCATAGGCTGTCACATTGTGTCTCAGTAGAACTCGCCGACATTCTCTGACCGTACCCCTTTTTACCCGGTCTGGATGTATAGACTATCCATGGGACTACTTACTAATCATGGAAACAAAAATAAGCTATCTGGGCC
This sequence comes from Viridothelium virens, assembly GCA_010094025.1. Taxonomy (NCBI): domain Eukaryota; kingdom Fungi; phylum Ascomycota; class Dothideomycetes; order Trypetheliales; family Trypetheliaceae; genus Viridothelium; species Viridothelium virens. The sequence goes on along the minus strand of ML991823.1, from coordinate 101,522 downwards.
AGGAAGGACAACGAGAACACAATGAAAGGCCGAAAGCGAACAGATAATGGAAGAGGGTGTAGAGTACAACGCTGGAGCTTATTCACAACGGATTGCAATTGCTCTGGGACCGTTGGTATGCATTCATTGGACTGTTACTATTCCAACTGGTGCAATTCCCCCAGAGTCCCTCTCATAACTTTTAGAAGTGGAGCGCCTAACCGACTTCACACTTATCGGCCAAAGCGTTGCTCGGATTACGTAACTGCTGTAAACAAGGACGCTATAAAAAGCTTGATGCTGCAATGAAAGAAGATAGTGCAAGATTAAAAACATGATTTACTCATTGCCAGTGAACAACAGCCAGGATGGAAGCATGTCTGAGACAGCCAGTGAAACAGTCGAAAGGGGTTAGGGCTGACAGCATATGTGACCGGTTGATTTCCGCGGTTTCCTGGTTCTTCGTGATTGATGCGTGGAAAAGTTCCAAAGCAGACTCGCGATGGAGTCCGTTCGGAAGGTTTCCTAAAGTCCTTATTTCGGGTTTGCGCTTTGATTTGGGGGATCGCACCATGATCGCCTCTTGGGCCGGTGATCATCCAATGCATCCTGCCATCGTATATGCATGGAACGATCAGCTGGAAAACCCCAATGGCTTTCCTCGTGTGGTGGTAACTCCGAGATGCTGTGCAGCAGGCGGGACGGACCGCGGCATGAATAGGTACGTTGGATGGGGAAGGTTGTAGTTCAGAGCAACCTTCTGAAAGTGTCGGTCCAGCGTCTTCAGAAGAACTTCGCCGATGCAGCCACAAGACTGCAAGCTTCCATTGCAATCACCCTGAAATTGATTCAGATACGGTTCAAGGCAGATGTTTGGTTTCATGGGCGAGATGAAACAAGCGTCATGCCCTCCCTGCATTGGCAGATTGGCTGCATGGGCCTACCCCTGAGCTAGCTTCAACACAAAAGCCCATGAACGAGTCCACACAACATCGGGCTTGCTTTTGGAGAGCAACCATCGAAAGGGCTGCTTCTTTCAAGACTTTGTGAAGTTTCGAGGTTGGCAAAGTGGGGTGATCTGTGCGTCCCGTCGAAAAAAGAAGGGTCTCACGCTTCTATCTTAGACGTGCGCGCACCTTGCAGCAGCCGTGTAACGCTACCACAGTACCGCTATTTCCCGTGCAGAGTGCTTACCGTCAAGACCAAAGGAAATTCGAAGAAATAATCAAGGCAATCTTTCCCTGCCATCTCTTCCCTCAGAGACCGGAGTGATCTCCGGCAGCCGGCGGCGCAATGGGTGGACAAATCTCCAAAATGATGAACAGGATCTTCGGATCCAAGGAAATGCGATTGCTCATGCTGGGACTCGATGCAGCGGGAAAGACTAGTATGTGTACTCTGGCCGCCCATTCCCTCGAGGATATTCGAATTGCGTGAGAAATGTACTGACCTGGACTGCCGTAGCGATCCTATACAAACTTAAGCTTGACCAAGATGTCACGACGATACCGACAGTGGGCTTCAATGTCGAAACAGTCACATATAAGAATACCAAGTTCAACGTCTGGGATGTGGGCGGACAGGACAAGATCCGGCCACTGTGGAGGCATTACTTTTCAGGTACACATTCTTCATTCCTGGATCTCTTCGTCACCACCTTTTACATGTCCTCCACCTCCCAAGCTTTCCTGCTCATAGACCCTTGTCCACAGGCACCCAAGGACTCATCTTCGTAATCGACTCCAACGATCGAGATCGCATGGACGAAGCTCGCACTGAGTTGACTCGCATCATTCAAGACCGAGAAATGAAAGACGCCCTCCTCCTCGTATTTGCAAACAAACAGGATATCAAAGGGTGCATGAAGCCTGCCGACGTGAGCAATGCGTTGAAATTGGACAGTGTAGCCAAAAACCATATATGGAAGGTTGAGCCGAGTTGCGCAACAACTGGAGAGGGCATTTTCGAAGGACTGGTGAGCCACCTACAAACTCTCAGAGGGTCCGAGAAGCTTTGGAGAATTGCTCGTGCTAATATAATCTGTAGGCATGGCTGAGCAGCCACGTCAAGACACCGGCACAGAAATAGCACCATCCACTCAACCAGCCCACTCGCATCATTTTTCATCCTTCAATTTACAAGCCACGACTCTCGACATTTGAACCTTTTCTAATACCCATTCCTCTTCTAACGCGCATTCGACAATGACGGTACGAGTTCAACTACGTTGTTTAAATACCCCAACAATACCCTTGTAATATTAGTTCGACTACTAGGAGCTTTCGCTTCGACCAAGTTTCATTTCCCAATCCCTTTTCACAGTGGGGACTTGGCAACCTCTTTCTCAACCTTGACCGCTGGGCGGTGTGAAAGATGGGTAAGGTAGTTTTCTCTGCTTTCTCCCTTTTCGTCATGCTTTTGGAAGATAGTCGAGGGACACCACCGTCTACTTAGGACTGGGTTTTGCATTTTCGGGTGTGGAAAGCATAGAGCAGTGAAATGGAAGATTCTCCAATACCGACTTCTCCAGGCTCAATCGTTCTAGAATTAACCAATTCAAACGAATCTGATCCTATAATCCAGATGGCCACGATCCCATACATCCATGTCCATGTCCCACAGCGTCATCCAAACAGTCACACTCTCCTTACAATAACCTTTATTTTAAACCTTCTGTAAGTACGTATCTCCTCTCTACGTCCATCTCTTTCTCAATTTCGTCCTCTCCCTCAAACCTCAGCCTTACGGTCCCTCCGCTATCCCCACCACCTACCTTCCACTCCCGACTCACCTCCGCTTTGTAAAAAGTCGTTGTATTAGGATACAGCGCCAGCACCTGCTTTCCCTTCTCCAACGGGCTGGCCCCCTTCGCCGATGACGTTCCCGCTTCCTCCTCGACCCCCGGGGGTGGTGGGATGGGAATGAGGTACTGCACACTCGCTTTCGTCGGTGGCGGGATCTGGCCCGTCGTCGGATCTGGTTCAGGATCGGTATCCTGGATTTCGTAGCGCCGCTGCTTGCCCTCCCCATTGATAGAGGTGATGGTGCAGAGGATGCCGGAGCCCTCTGCGTTGCGTGCCTTGTTGCGGAAGAAGACCTCGGCACCAACGTGCAGTTTCTGTGGTCGATTTGCGCTGGGGGTGATCAGCGGGTTGGCGGGACCGGGAGTGGTGGTCGACGTTGAGGAAACAGGTTCCTTGACCGCGCTACCGTCCAGGGAGGAAGAATCGCCAACATCTTCTAACTTGACGGAAACGCTGCCGTCTCGAGTGGAGGATGGCACAGAGCCGGAGCGTTTGTCTTTGTGAGTAGACGCAAGCTTGGAAACACCTGTGGCGACTTTGGGGGAGATACCAACATTGGCGGGAGCCGGAGATTTGCCTTCATTGTCATCGGCAATGGCGCTTCCGCTACTGGGAGCATTGCTAGTTGAGTTCGCCGCCGTACTGGCATCGAATTTGCGTTTTCGATCACGAGCGGGCTTGGCAGTCGAGCTTGACCGTGACATAGGGGCTGATGCATTGGCACCGTGGTGCGGGTCAGATTCAGAAGCTGCACGGAGCGCAGCAAGGACACCAAGCGCAGCGATGATAGAGGGCGATTCGTTTTTCGTTTCCAGGATGTGCAGGGCCTCTTCAGTATGTTTGAGAGTGGTACGATAGAGAGACTCGAGTTCTGTATCGAGGGCGGCAGAGGGTATGTCATTCCGTGCTTGAGAGACGATCAGCATGAATACGTTAGATTTGCAGGCGGAGGTCCTCGGACTGTCATGTATGGCTAACGGGATGAGAGAGGATCAAAACTGTACCATGCCAGGGGAAGAGAGGAGACGATGGAGAATAACACTGCGACTTGTCCAACTGGTATGTTGTAATACAGCGGAATGATAAAGAAAGACTTCGAGATAACTCAGGACAGCCATTTGAGCAGAAGGCCAGCAAAGAGAGTTTATGCAATACGTATTGTGACGCGTACCTAAAGCAGTTGCTTGTTGGTCCTCCACATCCATGATTTTCTGAGAGGCGGTATTCATTTTCGCCTAATTAGTGTTAGCTACTCAAACTGATGTGGCCAGATGAATCGTCTCATATACTACAAGTGCGTCGACTTTTTTCCCGTCAGCAAGCATTCCTTTCCATAAGTCACGTTCCTCATTTGCATCATCTTTCACCAGCGCCCGGCCTGTTCTCGGGCGCGCTGTGGCCATGCCCTATTACCGCGGTTGCAAATGCTAACAGGAATGGCTTGTGAGAGGCCTCTTTTCCCGGAAAGAAAATCAAACAAGTACGGAAGATAGATCTACAAGAACCGTGACGGAGGGGTAGCAAGGTCGGAATGCTTGGGTGAATATCTCAGGCGGTAGCGATGCTCCCAGAATTGTCATGTTTAAATGGAGATGGACGTGATTTGACAAGGGAGGCCCTGCCCTGCCCTGCCCTGTCCTGCCGCGGCTGGTGTGGGGTTGGGGTTCCCCACGTCGCCAGTCTCTCTTGGATGCACGCACCGGTACGGATGGCAAACCAACGAGGCACCGAGGGGCGCGGCGACTGACAGCACAAATACCTGAATTCCAGTATATCACGATTCCCTACGACCAGGCCTCCGTGTTTGGAAAATGCAGATTCCTTTGATACGGCTGCAATGCGGTTCGTCCGCGTGAGATTCATTCACTTTTACTACTTCACTGACCTCCTATAGGCTGCAACAGCTACGACTGGGGTAAACGTTCCGACGAATGAACAGAAAAGCAAATGCGCTAACACTGAAAACTGCACAGGCAAGGTGGGCAAAGACTCCGCTGCAGCCAAGTTTGCAGCAGCGACGCCTCAGAATGACTTCTCCATACAAGCAGACAAGCCCTATGCAGAAGTACTCCCTTCCTTCGACTCCTCCCCTTCACGGACTTTGTCTAATTTCCACTTTAGCTATGGATGGGAACGCATCCTTCCCTCCCTTCAAAGGATGTCCAAACACAGCGGACTCTTCTCGACCTCGTAGAAGATAATCAAGCTCTACTATCGGCCGAAGTAGCTCAGAGATATAGCAATAAACTCCCCTTTCTCTTCAAAGTGCTTTCCATCCGGAAAGCTCTCTCCATCCAGGCTCATCCCAACAAAAAGTTGGCGGAGCAATTGCACTCCAAAGATGCCAAAAACTATCCAGATGACAATCATAAGCCGGAGATGACCATTGCCATCACTCCTTTCACAGGCCTATGCGGTTTCCGTCCGTTAGCCGAGATATCTCATTTCCTGTCAAGCATTCCTCCATTACGGTCGCTGGTAGGTGAAGAGAATGCCAAGAACTTTGAAGACACAGTTCGAGGCTTGGATGAAACAGCAAATAAGAAGGCACTCCAACAGGCATTTACTGCCCTTATGGAGACAACCCCGGAAAGGCTAGAGCCAGCAGCTAAACAGCTCGTCGAGAGCGCCAAGAAGGAAGGCGAGAATTTCGCAGCTGGTGGTGTTGAAGCGACGAACGGCAAGGAGCTGAGCAGGTTAATGCAAACATTGGATAGCCAATTCCCAGGAGATATTGGCTTGTTTGTGTGCTTTTTCCTGAACTACGTAAAACTTGAAGTTGGTGAAGCGATGTTCTTGAAGGCTGATGATATTCATGCCTATCTTACAGGGGGTATGCTATTGTCCCTTTTCCTCTCCTACCCGTCTCTTTTGCCCGTCAATGGAAGGAATGAAAGGCAAAAGAAGAGGGAGCAAAAAAAAAAAGGCAACTTAGTCTGCTAATTCCCGCCCAGATATCATCGAGTGCATGGCCTCCTCCGACAATGTTGTCCGCGCTGGCTTCACCCCAAAATTCAAAGATGTCGCCACCCTTACCTCCATGCTCACCTACTCGTACGCTCCCATCAGTTCCCAGAAAATGGCCCCGGTCGACTATCCTTATGTGACCCTGAACGCCCATGCCTACTCCTCTGCCTCCAGTTCCATTCTGTATGATCCACCGATTGAAGAGTTCAGCGTTGTGAGGACGGAGCTGCTGAACAAGGCCGAAGAGAAGGTAGCGAAAGCGACCTTTGAAGCGATTGCCGGACCAAGTGTAATCATTTGTACCGAGGGGCAGGGAACGATCGAAGTTGGCCCCAAAAAAGAAGATATTAAGACGGGATGGGTGTATTTCGTAGGTGCAACAGCCGAGTGTATTGTTGAAGCAAAGGGGACGGAGCCGTTTGTTACTTTCAAGGCCTTTTGCGAGTTGGAGGGGAAGGAGGGAACCAGGGAGAAAATGTGAGGATGGTTTACAGATGAGGTTGGGGATGGATTGGTAGAACAAGCAGAAAGCCGAGTGAAGCTGATTCCTGGTATGATCACGAGAAGCCGACTGGCCATGACTCTTGACGCTATCAAGATCGAGCTAAAGGAGAAAACACGGGAACTTGTAAAGCAAGCCATTCTTCCTCCAAATATGAGGGCTGGCAAGATATTTTTAGGCAGGCCCACTCATCAGAGCTCGACTCAAGTTACGTCGTTGACGCGAATGTGAAATACTAGAGAAGCTAGCGAAAGGGTGTTTTCTCTGTCGCCAGGTTTAGGCGTGGAACAGTAAGAATTCTGGACCGTACCTCCATGCTGAACGCCGCGCTATGCACCCAAAACGACACACTGTCTCCTCCCTCCATCGTGTTGTCGCAGCAGCTCATTACCGCAAATCACTTCCTCCTGTCACACTCTCTCTTCCACCTCCTTCACCCTTCGTCTCTCCCTCGTCCTCACTCTCCTCACCCCGCGCCTCCCATCCCACCAATCCCCTCAAAACCCGATTTTCCTCCCTCAGCCGGCCTAATCGTTGCCTCTCCTTCCTCCGCCCCTCCTCCTCCCCACTCTCCCTCAACGCCAACCGCGCCCAGCGATTCACCCTCCCCAGCCCCTCCTGCCACTTCTGATGCTCGAGCCGCAACTCTAAGTTTTGCTGGCGCTCATCTTCAAGTAGTCTCTGATAATGGGCATGTAGGGAGGTAATGGCGAGCGTGTGGGAGTGTGCATAGCGTCGGAGCTGGGGCAGGATGTGGGTGTCGAGGAGGGTTTCGTGTGAGGTAAGGAGGGCAAGTAGGGCGGCATGCGAATGCTGTAGCGATGCATGCGAGTTTTGGAGTTGCGTGAGCTCCTGGGTGAGATGGGAGAGCTGCTGGGCGGAGCTGGGAGGACCGATTGAGTTCGAAGGGTGCATCGCTGACCCCGAATTTTGGAGGTCGTGGTTTAGGGAGGCAATGGTAGGGGAGGCACCATTTGCGACAGCGCGGGACTGGGTAATAGGATTAGTGGCTTGGCAGAAAGAGCGGCTCTTTGAGTAGTTGAGAGGTGTAGGTAATGAAGGAGGAGAGATGGTAAGCCACAATGAGGGACATACCTGTATCTGTTGGACACTATTCACTATATTCGCAGTCTGTGCCCTGTTATCCGCCAGGATCTGACTCAATTGCTCTACTACGCCCCAGAGATGATTCATGTCCGCTTGTTGACCGGCAGGCAGGACTGAATTATTGAGGCTTGCTATGGAATTGCCACCGATGCCATTTGTCTGATGTTGAGGACCGGGCGAAGGTGCCTGTCGAGGAACACTGTTCGCCATGTCGCTGGAGTTGAAGTAGTTGTTCATCGTCGAGAGCCTATAGTTGCGGACTTTTCGAGAGTTGCGACGTGAGTTCAGAAGTCGGATACGACGTGGGTTGCGGCGAAGCGGATATATCGAGCAAGCCGTGTCGAACCCACCTCGAAGATTCCGATCAGCTGGTTTCTTGCCCTTGCGATCGCCAGGACCGTATTCTTCGGTTTCTTCAGTTTTTTCAGGTCTACTAAGTCCCTCAGTCGCTTCGAACCCCACTGCCAGCGGGGCCCGGGGGGAACCAGGGGATGGGCTCTCGACGAGTCGTTGCCAGTAGAAGACGTGAGTTTCAAAGAACTGCCTCGTCCAATCGTTTGTGTCGGGATTGATGCCGGGCATCCGAATCACGGCATCTCGAAAGTCCTGCTCCAGATATACGGATTCAGCCGTTTGGTAGGGATTCTCGTTGCGATAGTCTGGATTTTCCTGCGGAGGCACGCGTATACTGACACGACGGGGACGGAGGTGGCGTGTTCGCGTTTGGACGGCAGAATAATCCCGCTCACACCGCTCTTTCTCTTCTTCCACTTTCTCGCCCTCATCCACCCCGCTCGCTTGCCTCAGTGTGCTTTTCCAGAGGTTCACAAACTCATCGAATGGCACCTCGTTGCCATCTTCCAGCAGCCGATCCCACCTCTTCTTGAACTCCCACATGACGTCGTAGCCTTGAAGACTGTCCCATTGTGCCGCCATGATCTCCCATCGCCCCGTTTGCATGAGTTCATCAACTGAGGGACCAAGACCAACATGTCTCCAGACTTGTTCCATACTGGGAAATCCATCCGGTCCTCCGCCTGACTGCCTCAGTGGCTCGGACTCTCTCCGGAGATCGCTATTGCGCCGACGACGACGGATTTGAAATTTCGGCGGCTGGCTTCGTGATGGGGAGGACGTGGCAGCAGACGAGGATTGACGGTGCTCGCGACTAAGCTGGAACTTGCGCCTTTCAAAACTGAGGTCATTCCCACTTGCTTCGAGATCTGAATCGGAAAAGTCATCATCTTCGTCTTCAACTGACTCGGAGTCTTCATGCAACTCTACTTGTAGGTTGAGGGCGTTCTGCATGGCCCTGTTCTGAGCCTCTTCGTTTGCTCTCTGTTGTTCATGACTACCATAGCGGTGTTGAGCACTAAGCTGCCTTGTAGCACTGCTGAATCGGTTTAAGGCTGCTCGGGCTACATCTTCTGGCTGCCCTCCAGGAGATGAGAGGGCTGGATTCTGCTGAGGCCCCCTTGAAGACCCTTCGCCCGGATCGTCAGCGTTGGCCGAGCCCTTCCTAGATTCAATTGGCGGCTCTCCCAAGTCCATCGAGTCCCTTCGCGGTCTTGGAGATGAACGTTTAGGTCTTTCGAGCGAGGACGTAGTTCCTTCACTGGAACTTCTGCGACTTCGAGCGCTCCGGAACCATACTCCTGGATCCAATGGTTCTGTGCTTGGCTCAACTTCTGTCACTCTAGTAGCCGCCTCAACAACGCCTTCGGGTGATGCGTGTTCATCAATGCCCGTTGTCAGGCTGGGCCTGGGGTTATCACTAGATCTTTCGCTAATGCCCACTGGTCCTGCTTGCGCTCTTCTAAACCAAGCCCCTGGCGCTGGCGCCTCTCCGCTAGGACCTAGTCTTTTTGATGTACTAGATCCCGCTCCACGATCTTCATGTGCGACTTGTGTCAGGAACGTCCTCAAGTTCTCTTCTGTCAGCTGGCCCTGGCCCAGGGTGCTCTCAGCTGGGGCGGTCCAATCGCCGTCAAGTCTTGCAAAGTCGGCACCCAGATGCTCGTCTGTATCTGTGTAGTATCCGAGCGCGCTCTGTGGCCTCGATTCTGTCGAAGGTTCTGTTTCGTTGGAGTCTGAATCGTCACTGTCCGTGTCTTGGTTCCTCCCGGGCGATTTCGGAGGTCGTACAGTCTCGCTCGAGTCCCCGCTCTCTCCCTCCTCTTGCTGCTCTTCCAGTCCTTCCACTTTACTGTCCTTTCTCTGCTCCTTAGCTTCATCTTTCCCTGAACTTTCTCCTTGGACTCCTTGGCTCTCGCACGTGTCTACCTCCTGTCTCTGCACTTTAGTTTGCCGCTTCATCCGCTGTGACGAATCCGACTCCAATTCGTCTGAATTTGTGACATGTCGCAGTGGGGAGGGCCTAAACGCAGGATATAAATGGGGTGCTCCAGGGTTATGTCGAATGGATGGCGAGTTTCTTTGAGGTTGATGACTGGTACTGAAGGATTCTTCAAGTTGTGGTGAGCGGTTCCGGTCCATTCCACAGAGATGAACTCAAATACTTGAGCGAGGGAATTGGTTAATGTTCTTTGTGACAAGGATGTATGTTACTTAGACATGTGTTTAGCGAATGTTGAGATTGATGATCAAATGAGTTCAGTGAAGAAATGAAAGACTGATATATGTGATTCTTTCGAAGGTACATGATGTAGCAGGCGCCATTGTCGCACGCAAGGCAAGAATTCACCAGAAGCTATGAGCGTACAGTAGGCACGTTCAAGATCGATACGTGACAAAATTCCTGCAGGCCAGTTCTTAACCTTATGGATCTTTGTAACTGTCAGAGCAAATCATTAGCTACCAGGCTGTAAAGGTATAAGATCTGGCTTTGTGCTGGGTATCTAATACGAAGTAAAGATTACATTTTTCATACCAGTCTCCGTCTAAATTCAAGAGCTGTGCCGCAATTCCGACCATGAGTCGTACAAACGGCCCCAAAGCGTGCCTTTATTACTCTCTCCGCTCACTTACGTATTCCTCATCGTCTTCCCACCTTTCCCCATCACGCCTTCTCTTCCGTCCCCAAACTTCATCTGCATCCCTCTTCCCCTTCGTCTCAGGAACCCACCATGCGACGAATATGCCAAAGAAAATCGCCAGTCCCATAAAAATGAAATATACTTTCCCCTTTCCTAAACGCTCATTCACGACCGGGAAAAACTGTGCCACTACAAATGTGGCCAACCAATTCGCCGCCAAGGCCCAACTCTGCGTCGCGCCGACAGCCTCTGGCCCTACAAGCTCAGATGCGAGTATGAATGGCACAGGCCCGAGGCCCAAACCGAAACTACCGACAAAGGTTATGACGGCAATGGCAGAAAGCGGCGGAAGGGCGAAAATGATGGACAGCGCGAGGGCAAGAGAGGATGTACCCATGCCGGCAATAGATAGAAGGAGGACGGGTTTGCGGCCGAGGAGATCGACGAGCGGAGCGCAGAACAGGGTGACGAACAGATTGAGAAGCGAGACGCATAGGTTGAGGAGGGCGGAAGAGGTACTGAGGAGGGAGGTAAGAAGAGAGACCCCGTACATGACAATCGAATTGATTCCTGGATTAGTCGAGTAAGAAAGGAAGAATTTGGAGGTCAGAGGAGGGGAGAGAAGACAGGACAGAAACGTACCACAGAACTGCTGGGCGAGCATGACCATCATGACGACAAAAGTAGCTTTGTTGTATTCTGGATGTCGGATGACTTCGAAAATGCCTACGACTTGCTTGCGAGCACTACCTCGTTTTCGAGGCTGTTCACCTGCGGCTGCCACTGCGTGATCCTCATTGCGGAGTAACGACTCCTCTTCCTCATGGCGTTCTTCACTATCCTCAGCTCCCCAAGCATCGACTTCCTGCTGAATGTCCACCTTTGAGCCTCGGATTTTCCTCAGTTCCTTGCGTGCCTGATTTACGCGCCCTTCATTGGCCAGCCATTTCGGCGATTCCACCCCTCCCAGCACTAGACCAGCTAGCTGCGACACTCCGAATGCACCTCCAGCTCCCAAAATGATGCGCCACAATTCACCTTTGGACAGGAAATACCCCAGAAGTTGGGCAATGAAGATGCCGAAGTTGACCATAACCTGGGTACTGCTTCCCCAGAACCCTTTTTCTTTTGGGGGCGCAATTTCGGAGATAAAAATAGGGACGACGACAACTGCAGCGCCCGCTCCCAATCCACTGATAAATCTTCCAATTGACATTATTGAGATCGTGGTTGCCAAAGCCTCAAATACTGGCCCTACCATGAAGAAGAATGTTGTCCAGAGTATTGTTTTGAACCTGCCGTATCGCTGAGCCATTGGACCAGCGGAGAGGGCACCGGCCAGACCGCCGAGGGTAAATATGGAGGATACGAGACCAAATTGAACATTGTTCATAGGGATGCACTGAGGGATTTTGACGTTGACAGTGGAGACAGCGACGTTGCTGCTTGCAAGGGAAGTTGAGCGATACGTAGAGGCATAGGCCGGAAATAGGGGCGAGGTAATGGCGAGACGGCGAGTCTGGCATCTCAGGACTTCTTCTGGAGCGTTTAGCTCAGCCTAATTTTTTGTAAGCAAAGACAAGACGCGCTGGAGTTTACGCAGATTACAAGATGGTATCCGAAGAGGAGGGGGCCAATGGTGGCGGTTAGAAGAAGGAAAAGAAAGTACGCGGTGACATTTTTGAGAGTTGCACGAATGTTCATTATGGAACGAAGATAAGTGACGATGACCTTGTGGACAAGGCTTTGAAAGCGTGTGCTATTGGATACCTTCTCTGCATGGTTGGTGAGCTTCATGACACGCTACGCTATGGGAGAAATTCATACACTTTCATGAGCGTCAAGTGAAAAAGGAAGGCCAAGAATAAGATTCCAACAGTCGGGAGGGGCGCTACAAGGATTTGCGATAGGCAATGCGAATACAAAACCCGGCATGAGTGGGACGAAGGTGTTCAGGGAGATTTGATACACTCATAGACTCAACACGCATTGGGCAATGTCCAGGATGGAGCTTGCGTGGAGGTCGACGTCGACGTCTGATCTGCGCTGCGTGGGGCAGAAAGCTTGGCCTGGCTTGGCAACCACCAGCCCACCGACCCACCGACCCACCGACCATTCCCGTTCGTTCCTTCCCCACGGCTCCCCTTGACGCATCCACCACGTCGGTGACATGCACTTGTGCCACTTGCCCACTGACTTGCACCTCGCTCCCGCAAGCACTGCAGATTTGATCTGATTTAGCTCCCGTCGCGCCGCCACTCATCCACGCGTCTTCCGATGACCGCGTGCCCTTTCCCGGAAAAACGGACCCCATCAATCAACCTTCGGTCTGTTTCATAGACCTGCATCTCGTAGGAGTTCTGGGCACCACCCAGAGGGAGCATATCGCGCTTAGCCTCAGGTCTGAATATAGACTATCCCAGGCGGCTCTCGGAACGAAGAAGCCGATGCACAGCCATCGAAGCGTTCACTACTGATTGACCCCTCAGGGAGGACAGTGTCGCATGCCATACCTGGTGATGGCCGTGTCGAATCCTCCCTCTGCCTCGGCGGGATCCGGCACAGGATCTGCGACTACGACTAGCAAAGCTCCAGCCACAAGTTCCACCAGTTTGAAGCGGAGCGTGCAAGCGGCATTTGAAGGTAAGGTCCTATGCTGTCCCAGCGGTCCTCATCCGAGGCTTTCTGGCAGCTCTCATCCCCTGTTTCAAGACTACTGACCCATGTGCTGTCTCTCGACGATTCAATCTTGAAAGTTTAAATCGACGTGCTCAGACCGTCGGAACTCTATTCGATGAAATTTGAATGTCGCAGAAATGACTTCCTTTGCACAACAAATCTTGAACCATGCCCAAGCTCTTTCTAACGCATATTCCATAGATCCGTCCGACTGTAAGAAGATGGTATCTCCTAGCTATGATAGCAAAAAGAAGATCATGCAGCTATACGAGGTTGTCGGTTTCATCAGCAGTGGAACCTACGGGAGAGTGTACAAAGCAAAGTCCAGATCACGTGGGGGAGTGTATGCGATCAAAAAGTAGGTCAACGGGGAGATCCTGTATCTTATGGTCGCTGTGTTTCTAATCGACATCAGGTTCAAGCCTGATAAGGAAGGTGAAGTTCAATACACCGGTATATCACAGTCAGCCATCCGTGAGATGGCCCTCTGCACCGAACTTTCTCACATCAATGTTATTCGTCTCATCGAGATAATCTTGGAGGATAAATGCATCTTCATGATCTTCGAATATGCCGAGCATGATCTGTTGCAAATCATCCACCATCACACACAACCAAATCGGTCTGCCATCCCAGCACGAACGATCAAGTCCATCCTCTACCAATTGTTGAATGGCTTGGTGTACTTACACAAGTCGTGGGTCATGCATCGTGACTTGAAGCCTGCAAATATTATGGTCACCTCTGAGGGCGTTGTTAAGATCGGCGATCTCGGTCTTGCCAGGCTCTTTTACAAGCCTCTCCATTCGCTCTTTAACGGTGACAAGGTAGTTGTGACGATCTGGTACCGCGCACCTGAGCTACTCCTTGGCTCGAAGCATTACACTCCTGCGGTGGATCTGTGGGCTGTCGGATGCATCTTTGCAGAGCTACTCTCCCTGCGACCAATCTTCAAAGGTGAGGAAGCGAAAATGGACGGCAAAAAGCAGGTTCCATTCCAGCGCAACCAACTACAAAAGATCATCGAGATACTTGGTCCCCCGGGCACCGAGCGATGGCCCTTGCTCAGCGCCATGCCGGAGTATAACCAGCTTGGCACACTTTTGACCATCAACACGCGCCTGAGGAACCCATTGGGTCTTGGCAACTGGTATAACACGACCCTGAAGCAGAATCAGTACCCCAGCGATACGCGAGCCGCGTCTCCTGGTTCTGACGGTCTGGACTTGCTAGCAAGACTATTGGAGTACAATCCAGAAGCAAGACTTACAGCCGAAGACGCATTGAAACACAAATACTTCGAGCATGAGGGCCTGGGCAAGCCAGGAGAAAAGAATCCGTATGAGAATTGCTTTGAGGGCAGTGACACAGAGTATCCGCAAAGGAGAGTAAGCCATGGAGATGATATCAAGACTGCAAGTCTGCCTGGGACCAAAAGAAGTGGTTTACCTGACGATTCACTGCGGCCAGCAAAGAGATTGAAAGATGGCTGAATCAAGGGATAGACGAGACTCGACCTAGTACCCACTAATAAGTCGAAGATAGACTGGCGGCACCGCCAAATCGATCGGTCACATCCTAGGGGCCGCCGAAAGACGTTCAGACACAAGAGGATTTTGTTTGTTCTGAAAAAGATAGAGCATCCCGGTCTCCGGAACTCTACTTCAGTACGAGGCATTGCGTTTGGAACAGATGCCCCGCCTTGATCACAGTATCAGTTGAAAGTCGTAGTAACGCAATACTGCCGCTACGCCAAATTTTGAAACCTTACAAACGCTTACAGCATTGCAGAATGAATTGATCAGCATTGGTCCGGCGAGCCATTGTTATTCTGCTCGCCGTGAATGCCATGGGCAAGAGAGCGGTTTGGGAACACATCAGCTCTAACATATTAGCTCTGTAATTACTGCGCAGTAGCCAAGAAAGGAAATCCTTCCATATTCAGGCCCTTCAGACCGCTGTCAAACCAAGATTCCGAGCTTCAATCGAAACGTTTGATGTAGCTATAAGTTCAGGCTGTCTTATGTCAAGCCGTGAATGCTTTAAATTAGACGAAAAACTAAGTTCAATTCCCCGCCGCTCTGGCGTTGTACCTATTCTCGAGGTCGTCCGCTTACGTAATAAATTGGTTTTGCAAGTACACGCCACGCTAGACGAACATAAAGTATCTAAGATCTACAGCATATGCGGCCCTGTAGGTGATTTTTTTTTGAACTTTCACGTGAAAAAATTCGTCTAGGGATACACACGAAACCTACGGTTATCAGCCAAAGCATTGCTGAATTTTCCGGCAGGCGACTATGTCGAGACCATCTGCCGGAAATCGCAAGTCTACCGCTGGCCGATCAATTAAGGGTGAATACATTGAGACGGTGCGTGCCATTGTACAGCGTTATACTCCAAAAGCCATATCACTCTTCCCCCCAACCCCCAAAATCGAAACTTCCATATAGTATCAATACGTTCAGAGACTCAACCCTTCTACAAGATATGCGCCCCTTGATCAGGCCAGCCATTCAGCTGACCCGCACTGAAGGACACTGGCAACAAAGTTTCTCGCCGCGCCAAAATCGAAGGCACACCTAACATAATGCTCGCCGGCCGGACCGTCATCATGGCGGATGTCCACCTACGCGGTGATCTCCACCGTACTGCCGACTCGGCCACATCGAGCTCGAATACCACCATCAGCATGGGCAAGTACACAGTCATCGCCACGGGCTGCACCATCCACCCTCCGTCACGTCTTTCGCGGGGCATCATGCACTTCTACCCTGTGAAGATTGGAGACCATGTCTACATTGGCCCGGAATGTCATGTGAGCAGTATCAGCATCGCGAGCCACGTCCATATTGGCCCGAGATGCGTGCTGGGCCCTTTCAGCATCGTGAAGGAGAACGTGCGGATCCTGGACGGGGCTGTAGTGCCACAGGGAATGGTGATCCCACCCGGAGTCGTGGTAGGGGGAAGTCCGGCGAGGGTAGTAGGTGAGGTACCGGAAGGGTGGGGGGCGAGTGGGCGAGCTGGGGAAACAGTGGAAGGAGGAGAGTTAAGGGAGCTGGTGAGAAGCATACGCGGGTGAAAGTAGCTTTGATCTGGATTGCATTGAGTAGCTGCAGTTGGATGGGGTACTATCTACGCTTGACTTGACTGGCCGATCAGAAGTCGCACGATCTTACCAGCAATCTCGCCAGTTCTTCCAGTGCTGTCTGGTCGTCTTCTCCAAAGCCGTTCTTCTCCGCGCAATCGATATCTATGATTCCGACCACCTTGGGTGGACATATCAGCCAGGATCCGTCACTGCTTGGCACTCAACCTACGTTGTCGTCTTTCATGATCGGCACTACAATCTCGCTCTGGCTTTCGCTATCGCAAGCAATGTGCCCAGCAAAATTCTCCACGTCGGGAACAAGCTGCGTTTTCTTGAGCGCAGCCGCAGTCCCACAAACACCTTTTCCAAAGGCAATGGTCTGACAAGCCACTTTACCTTGAAAAGGTCCCAATATGAGTTCTGAGGGGTCGTTTGGGGAGCAGACATAAAAGCCAGCCCAGTTGACCCTGTTAGAAGGGGTTGGAAGGGATTTCAGGGCATGGTAGATAAGAGAAGATGCATTAGCGAGATTACTGAGATCAGTTAGATTTGGGATCAGATTTATCCGCCAGATGATTGTTCTCTTAAGAATTACCAAATCTACCACAATTTTAGTACGGTCAGTCTATCGTTCAAGCGGACTCCTTTACCCAATTTCTCTGGTCCTCGAAAAGTGCCGTGGCCTGCTCCAAGACTTGCGCATAGGCTTGAGTTTTCGAAATCCCCTCCGCAAAATTGGATGCCTCTGCATGCACCATTCCGCAAAAATAAAATCTTCAAGTGGGGAATTTGTGACGGGGTGGGAAGGGAGTGATCCAATAAGCACCAAGACGCACTATTGGTGTGCCTACCTACAACAGGATTCCCTGAAAGGTCTCGGGGGCCGAAAATCCATGCTCGCGTCTTGAAGGTAAAGAGGCGAACCCTGCTTGGCCCTCTCAAGATCGGCATCGTCACGGTCTCATCTCACTCCGACCAGTCACCAACCCAATTAAAAACTTCGCTACGTTCACCCCCTCGCAACTTGTATCATCAGAAACCCTATACAACAGGCCCCATCACGATCAGCGGCCGAAATCCAATTCGCGAGACGAGCTTGATCGAGCGACGATTCATGGCAATACCAATCAGCTCGCTGCAGCGAGTCGGCCCGTAGTGGGGGGGTCGCAGGGCAAGCTGGTAGGGTAGGCATTTAAACATAAGACCAAATCTTACACCCTCTACTATCTTTCCTTTCGCTTTCTTTTTACTTCTCACCAGCTCCTCCTGTTCCTGCGTTCACCTTCTCTGCAGCCTCAGACTCTGATTCTCGTGGGTTGCGCGCCAACGAGAAGTCCATTAAGTCTTACTTGCCAAGCCTTCTATTCTATAGCTGTATAAGCGCGTTGCTTCTAGCCCGCAAAACCACCAACTGTCATGGCAAATACTTGTTGTGCCTCCGGAACCATACACATTCGCACCCAACCCACAGGGCAAGTTACCCAGCTCCATGGCTATGACTGCTACATTGCCTCTCCACCCAACGACACCACAACCAAAGGCATCATCGTCTTCCTGCCGGATGCCTTCGGCTGGACTTTCCCTAATAATCGCCTCCTCTGCGACGCTTACGCCCGCGCTGGCTTCCTCACATATCTCCCGGATGTAATGGATGGCCGTGCCGTCCCGCCGCATGTGGTGAAAGTGGGAGCCATACTGGAAGGGGACTCTAGCATCTTTACTAAGATCCCCGCCATGATGAAGCTTCTGTGGAATTTTGTCCCGTTCTTCATCAGCTGTCGAGTTTCGGTGTGCAAGCCCCGGGTCTGGGAGTTCCTTGAAAAGGTCCGCGCGAGCGAAGAGGCGGATGGGAAGGGGGTGGGAGTGGCCGGATTCTGCTGGGGTGGCAAGTATACTTTCCTGCTCTGTGGGCCAGAAGGGAAGGGCAAGGATGGGAAGTGGTTGGTGGATGCTGGATACACAGCGCATCCTAGCAATTTGAGCCTTCCCGTCGATGCTGAGAATGTACAGCTACCACTCAGTGTGGCAGCGGCGGAGCATGATCTGGCATTGAGTAAGGAGAAGACCGAAGAAATCAGGAGGATCTTGGAAAAGAAGACTGAAAGAGCCGAGCCGAGTTGTGAAATGGAGGATTATCCGGGAGCGCACCATGGATTTGCCATCAGAGGCGATGAAGGGGAGGAGGCGATGGCCAGAATGGATAGAGCAAAAGACCAGGCAATCAATTGGTTTGCAAAGGTCTTCTCTAGGGATGCTCCAGCTTAAACACAACTATGTCACGCCAGTGTAGGAAAGCACTCCTGGGAAGGCGATTCCAGGCTTTTGCATTTTCCAACTTTAGATACCAGAATGATCACTCTGAATGAGTTGCAGCGTGATGGTCTCGCATTTGAGAGTCATCAAATCTCAACGTTGCAAATTGAACAAGGGTTTCTCCAGATATTACTGGCACCTATCTCACAATGAGACGAGCAAAAAGTCACGTGATTACGCGTAGCTTGACGCGCCTTCTGCTCGCGTCAGCAGAACTCCAAGCAATCTATCCCAATAGCCACCAAAGCTCTCAATAATGAATTACGACACGAACACTGTTGTCGCTTTTAAGTCGGCGTTCCTAAAAGCACAGATCAGGATACTGTCTCAGGGTCTTCAGATCCCAGACTCATGGTTGAACGATGATAGGGAGCTGCCCTTAGCACTTGTTGAAGATGTACTGAGACAAGGTAGGCTGGAAGCTTCTTGCATTCAAGCTGTCACTGGGAGTTTTTGCGCATGGCTCACGAGGGACTTTGGGGACCTCTTGTGAATATATTCTCCTTCAACACTCGTGGAAGATCACGGATTCTCATATTGTTGTACACCCAACGTTAGGGAGAGACTGATACAACTATTAGCAAACCGGCTTCTCCGCCAACATGTCAAAGCCGCGTACTCTTCCCTCGCCATCCGCCATGTTGCAGAGCAGATCGACAAACTCTACTGGAATGCGGCCGAGCCACTATTGGAACAAGGCGAAATCTCCGATGATCTTCCAAGACGAGATGCAGACCTGACGCTCGACGAGTTAGCTAATTTCTACCATGAATCTATCTAGCAATAATTCTAATCCACTATGACAGAACGATATCCCAACTCCCTTCCTCATGGGCAGACCCAGATACATCTCTCTCCTTCGAGCGACGTGAAACCCAGCTTGAAGACTTCGCCGAGCAGTCTTCCTACAGTGACTCCGTCTCACAGCTCCGCTCTCTGGCCAAGCGGCGTGCCGTGCTCCGAACTCGCCTCGATCAACTAAGAGCATTGAAAGACATATTGGATCCGTTCCGAGAACCACAAAGCAGGGTACAGCCAAATCTTACAACAAAAGATGGAGAGCTAGCGAGGGAGTTGACGAGGATGAGGGCATTGACTGCAAGAGTTGGGGGGAGACTGGGAGAATTGCAGAATAGTAGAATCGACAACATGGAAGACAGTGATGGCGGCCTACAGCTGAAGCCTGATTGGAAAGGAGCGAACGAGAAGATGACGGATGTCCTGAGAATGAGCTAGGGTGTGTCGCTCCTCCAGTGGTAATCCCGGCACTTAGCGAATGAGGCATGCGAGGACATTGCAAGAGTGTGCGAGATCAGCACTTTTTTGCCACGGTTGACCGTTTGAGTTTGTGAAAGGTTCTCTGTATCGCGAAGATATTTTTTTCTGACTTCTTTCTCAGTAGATTCTCTAGTTCCTTCGTATAGACGAGAGCTATTCCCTCTTCGTATAAATAATCGAGCCGGCTCCAGTTGCAGAGCAAACATCGAACCTGGATTGGGAAAGAGTGAGGCACGTCAATGGTATTTTTGACATCCGCCTCCAGTTGTGTCGATGTTACTGAGTCTTATGAAACAACAGGTGGACTGTTTTGGCTCAAGCAGGAATGCCGACGCTAGGTTCTTCTAATAACGATGTGTTCAATTTTCGGAATTCATATCGAACCCCGGTTTGAGCGTCTTGCCCAGCTGCCAAGAAAGCGGCGGGAGCAAGATTCGGAAAAGTTACGAAGACTAAGACCAGCGCATTGCGGATGATGTGCTTGTTTCTCTGCGACACTTCCCTCCATTAATGTCGAAAGTTACAGACCTATGCTGCCATTCCCAAGAAAGTTCTCGAGAGTGCAAATTTTAGTATCATCGATCTGTTGATCAGCCATGGTTCTCTGTTTGGTCCACGACCGCTCTTCCTGAGCTTTCAGCACGGTCTTGGCAGACCGCCTGGCTAGAGGTGCTTGATTTCTTCACATCCTAACAAACTTGCGTTCAGCACACAAGTGATAACAAAATTCGGTGAATGGTGGATGTTGATAAAGCTTGAAGGTGGACCTTCTATTGAGAATCAACCTGAAGTCTTCCAAACTAGGTGTACGATAACGCAGCTGAGGGTTGCTACACTTGAGTTTCATCCGAGATAATTACCTGACCTACTACCCACATGCCTATACACGAAGCACAACAAGAATCCAACTACAAGACATCCACCTTATTTCTGAACATCTTCTAGAGCAGCTTGTAAAAATATACAGCATTGTTTGTATCTTTAGCTATCTCCTGAGCTAGACAAGGACATGAGTAAGAATTAATTCGTTCCGCACCCGGATACTTTGAGAGCAATTTCAGAGCAATCTGTGAATAAGTCATATATCAAACTTCCGTGACCATCACCCTCAATGGCAAGCTTTTTGGAGACGCATCAAATGGCTGGCTGACATGCTTAGAGCAGCTGAGACTCATCTCTACTGACTGCCTGCCGTTGCGTTGGGTGGTCAGCGATAGAAATTCCTTGTACCAGTCGCGCGTTCCTACAGCGTGTCTAGTGACTGCCCGTCCGTCCTTTCTTGACAACACCATAAGGCTTTCCCCCAGAGCTCCTCCCTTCATGGCTATGTTTCTCTCCCTTTGCGGTGTATTTGCTGCTTCCAGCACCTTGCTGCTTCCCATCGCCATGCTTTGGACCACTTCCATGTTTCTCTCCGCTGTCGCCTTTCACCGGACGGTCTCGAATCTCATCTCTATGTTCACGGTGGCGATTGAGATTTGATGGTCGGTAAGAGTCGATCTTGTTTTTAGGGGGATGCGAACCACCTTTGCGGGCACGAGCTCCTTTCAGTAATGCTTGGGCTCGCTTCTGATGCTCCTGCTCCTGCTCTTGATTTTGCTTTGCCTCAAAAGATGCGTCTTTCGAATTCGTGTCGCCGCCTTTCTTTACCTGCGATGCCTCTTGCGGACCTACTCGAACTCGGGAATCTTCCTATGGAATTAGAATTTGGTTGGAATCAGTATCTACGAACATACCCTTGGCATCCTTACTCAGGTCGGCCACCTGTTGCTGGATCATCTGATGGGCCAACTCGACCTGCTCATTGCTTTCGCAGAGACTCAACATGGAGTTGAAACGGCTGAGTGTCTTGGGGCTGAAGCGAGAAGGGGCCTCAGCCATCATGGTCCGCTCCTCATGGCCCAAAGGATGACTCTCAACGAAGCGCATGATACGGGACTTGAATTGTTCTCTAGGCACACGGTTCGAAATGAAAGGATCGGAAGTTCGGATCTTCTTTGTGTTAGCTCGACCGTCTTTGATATTGTTAAGCGCAGCTTCGAGTCCGCCCAACAGAGTTTGTGTAGTGTCTTCTGGAGACTTCATGCCATTCGGGACATCGTAGAAAGACTCGGCTGACATGGATCCATCCATCTGAGGAAGTGCCCCATCGACTGAGATCTCGGAGACTGTCTTTGGCTGCTCTACTACCAATGTATCAGGTGAAGAGTTAGCCAAGATGAGCAGGCAAAAATCTCCTAAAGAAGCTTTCGTTCCTAGTTTCAAAGTGTCCGTGGTCGACTTCACCTTTTGTGCAATCTCAGATTCGTCTATAAATATATCGGAAAAATCATTTGATAACTTTGACGAAGTTGGTCTGACCGCTGCATCAATTACCTTCTCAGTCGTGTCTAGGCCGGAACCAGTACCCAATGGTCTGGTCAAAGATTTTGCTTCCACCTCTGCGTTCTTCGAAGGTTTGGGTAAATCGCTCGGAGGAGACTCGCTTAAGGACGTCTCTGGTGAACCAGTCAAAGTAACGTTATATGCTACAGCAATAGCCTTCACAGCGGTTTCCGGACTCAGTCCTTCGTATAAAATCATCTCGGGGCTCCACCATCTGGTTTCCTTCGAATGCTTGGATGGCTCTTCTGTGAATGGAGCACTCTTTAGGCCACCAGAAGCATCTGAGCTACTCCCTTTGGGACTTTGGGGTTGTGTAGAAGGTTGGGTTTTGGTGATAGAAGACTTGGTTTTAGACTTCTTTCGCTTCTTGCCGAGCATCTCGTCCGGCCTGTCTAGATTGCTCTTTTGAGCAGCATCTTGCTTTTCAGCTGCCTCGGTCACTTCAACGGCCGTAGCCCTGGGTTTCTTCGGTTTGAGCGAGTCCGGGGTACTACTCCCTGCCTTGCGTTTCTGAGACTGCTGAGACCACTGCAAAGACAGGAGATAAGCTCTGTAGGAGGGTTACGTCAGATAGGGCATAGTACCTTGGCATCTTCCATCGCGAAATCAGGGCTGTGCAATGCTCCGAGATATTCCCCAACTGTCCGTTTGCGAAATAGATGCTGTCGCACCAGCGATGAGACTGAGCTCGTCTTGGACAACCAGGTGGTCTTTATGAAGAGCGATCGGACAAGGTTTTGGTGGTGGTGCCGGTGGTGAGCGTACGTGGGGAATGCCGAGTGAGCAAAGGAAACGGAAGGAGCAGGTGAATGAACAGACGCGTCCAAAACATTCACCATGTGACGTATCGCGTTCTCAACAGAAATCGGGGACGCGCTGAAGAACCTGCAACACGTTACAAGGTCTGAAATTCACACAGAGTCCCTGAACTACCAACACCCAAAGCTTGAGGAATTGCCGGCCCCCTCCAGGCCAATCCAGAGTAGACATAGGATATACTTACTACTCCTTGGATAGCTCTGTCAATCTTTTGCTTCCTTTCCCAATTTTTTCAGGCCACTACAATGGCCAAAAGCCGATGCTGTGCAGAAATTTCAAAGATTGGCCACGAAACTGTGCAGGTAGAATGGCAGCTGAATCGATGCCTGACTGTACTATGGCAGGCCGTGAGTTCTGTGCCTCCTCGTAACTGACCAGATTTGTCTACCTTGTGGCACTGCGCTCAAGCAACGGCCCAGGCAAACTTTAAGGGAATCACAGAGCTATCTGAATCCAAAGCTTGAAATGGGTTAACGTAAAAAGATGAGCGTACATTTATAGAGATGCTTTGAAAAAAGGGTGCACAAGATCTCATGGCCGAGCTTAACTGTTCGTATTCTCCTATTTGGTGATGTTGAATGAATTGCATCTCTGCTTTTTACGGCTGACCGGGCCAGATCTCATCTGCAATTTCTCTCACCAATTTCAGTTTCTTCTTCATGTCCTCAATCTCTAAGGCATTGCCAAGCACATGACTAGCGAACCCGCACTGTGGGCTCACACCCATTCTCTCCAGAGCCTTTTCCCTAGTCTCCCCCGTGCCCTTAGCTACCATGTCAGCCGCTTTCGTTACCCTATCAATCATCTCCTTCTTGTCCTCGATTTTGGGAAATTTGGAGGTCACGACACCGCAGATCACATTCTTATTCGCGGGAAGATGGGCCAACGGTTCAAACCCACCAGCACGAGGGGTGTCATACTCGAGGTAGTATGTAGACACATTCAGAGACTGGAAAAGCTTGACAGCGATGCGATCGTATCCTCCTTCCGAGAAATGTCGGGATCCGACAAAATTGCCTGGTAAGCATTTCAGTCAGCAGCATTTCTGACAGCGAAGAAACAAACAAGTTTTTTATACCTCTGCAGATATGAAGGCCAATATGCATCTTGTCAACGTGCTTCTCGATGCATTTATTATACAGCGCAATGTATGCATCTAGCTGCTGTTCCACTGTAAGTGAATTGGTTTTGTCTTCTTTCCAGCCCGCTATCATCGATTCGGAACAGAAGTCTGCACAAATATTAGAACATCTCATTTTTGCCGAGTACCATAGTCGTTCACCCACAGGCCATGTTAGGGTCGTCAATCTGGACATTCCTCAGTCCTGCTTGGTACAAGAGCTCAAGCTCTGTCTGATACGCCACGGCGAGATCATCGTAATACTCTTGATCATTGCTATACGCATCTTTCGTATACGCTTTGCCCTCCTTGTATCGCATATGATACCATTCTGGGGCTGGCAGTGTAATCTTGACATCACCCCATCGCTCCTTCGGCAGCAGACTCTTGACGTACTCATATTGTCTCAGATTGTCCGACTTGCCCGTGTGCTTGATCTTGCCCGTGCAGAAAACCGATTCCTCTGGATTATGTTGAACTTCGGTGAAGGCGGCAATATCCGGTAGGTACGATCTGAAGAGTTCGATGGAAGGGTTTTGGTAAATTTCCATGCCCTGAAGAGTTGGGAAGAAGGTACCCCAAAATTGATGGCGCCTCTCTTGCATTAGTCAAGACTGCGAAAAGCTGTAGGTGAATCTAGCAGTACCGATATTCGCCATCTGAGATGGAACGGAGACCGGTATCGAGTTGGACCTGAACGATTTCCTTGATGGCCTCATCCTCACGTTTAGTGAGATCCTCCAAAGACAACTGCTTCTTCTCAAAAGCAGTTCGTTTCTCAATCAAGTCTTTTGGCCGGAGCAAGGACCCTAGATGCTCCGCCCGAAAAGGAGGATTTCGATGTAGCTTGCTCGTCATGGCTGACACTTTTCGACAGATGTTTGAGTCAATCGCGCGCTCCCGGTGGCTTCTTGTCGGTCGTCCGTAAGTCGCTCTGAAGTACGACGTGGCGTCTTATTTGAAATGTACGCACGGAGAGGATCATAGGTAGTCCACTGCCTGCCTGGCCTCTGTCGTCACTGGTAACCTGAGGTCTTCGGCAGTTCGCTTTCGATGCTGCCATCGCAGACAACGCGGGGCAACCCCACATTGGCGCTGGCTGACGAGCCTGGGTCATTACCATTAGCGGCAATGTGGCAGATGTTATTTGGCCGGGACTTCATAGTTTGGACCATGATTGGGAAGGGCCTTTGCCGTGTTGTGCCAGGAAGTCTTCAAAAGTCGTCCGTATTCATCAGGAAGGAACGTCAGATGGCCGCAGCGGGAGGGACCTACCCCCCGGCCAATCACGAGGCTTTCTCCCATCTCCACTCCAGCTGCTTCCGAATGCCCAGTCGTGGTTGTCCGTGTCACCCACTCACCTCGTACATCCAGCACTCGTCTTGCATGAATATGCTTAGGCGCGCGGCTGTCGTCCAATGCGGCCTAGACGTCAACGTGATCGCATTGCTGGACTTTATTCGTCGTTCGCCTCGGTGGACCTCCTACTCCATTAGTTAACCGTCCCGCGACAAGATCGCCAAGATATTGGACAACATGTCGCACAGAGTGCAAAGTAGCAGGTCG
The DNA here is from genome assembly GCA_010094025.1 of Viridothelium virens. Classification (NCBI taxonomy): domain Eukaryota; kingdom Fungi; phylum Ascomycota; class Dothideomycetes; order Trypetheliales; family Trypetheliaceae; genus Viridothelium; species Viridothelium virens. The sequence continues at coordinate 75,916 of ML991823.1, read as the reverse complement.
CTGACATCAATGATACCGTATATACTCCGTACTGCTTCTGAGTAGATTGTATCCTTTTCACCGACTCAACACCAGTACTTTCCGTTTCTTCTCTCCCTAATTCTTCTTTTATCGAGTCTCTGAAAAAATAACCACCCCTTGCTGTCATGGACGTCTCAAAGAAAACCCCTTCTCGGACTTCACTAGTCTCTACGGAACCCCTCCTTACTCTACCTCAAGCCCACCCACAATCGGCAGCCGCCACCATCGCCACTTCGCCTCCTACTCATACTACTCGCCACCCTCCCCCCTTCCATGAATTTTATACCCCGCGGGCCCGTGACTTTGGAAGTGACACCGCCTCCGTCGCTCCGTCTACCGCCTCCACCGTCCTACCCGCCTATAGCACTGTGGCCCGCTATGGCCGCTTCAAAAGTGAGGACGTTTACCTTGCCGCCCTACGCGAATTCGCTGAGGAGAAGAAATATATGGAGCCAACACGGGATCTGAAGGGACGGGAAGTATCCGTCCTCGGATTCTATGGGGACAAGAGCATGAATGAAATTGCGGGTCCGAGACAGGAGCGGAAGGAAAATAGAGCGCAATGCGACAATGAACAGGGAAGGAGGAAAAGCAGTTTGACTGGGCTAGGATTGAGGGAGAGGATAAGAGGGAGGAAGGGATCAGGTGCAGTGTAAGAGTATGGAATGGCCTCGTGAAGTCGAATGAAGCAATGAAGTGGATAGGTGTGTATGAATTAGGACACTCGAGTTTGCGAATTTCCTCCGAGCGTATGGAACGGAACTCAATATTAGACTGGATTTCATCGTACGGATTTCACCAATTTTTGATGGCTGCGGGTATGAGGGGACTTTTGCATAGGCCGTCGTTTGGCGAAGAAAACGCGTACTGGTATTCGAAACAATGTATTAACTACGATATCACAACCTAGGACACAAGTGCTTATGTACGAGTTCTATGCGGGCTGCAATTGATACATAACTCTTGTTTGCCAGTGAAGACGCAGTGTGACACATCGGAAACGTTGATTACTCTACTCAAAGTGGCAATTGAAATATCTCATGCGCGCTGGGAGACATTACAAGCATATTTATTCATCACTCAGACTATTCCTTCTGATATCACCCTTGTGCGGGTGCGGCGTACGGAACTACTTTTGCGCTTTCAAAATCAATATAGCCATAATTCCAACCATCCTCGTTATTTGCCATCTTTTCGCTCCACTTACCCATATCCTTAGTGAAGGCTTCGACCTGGCTATCATCACTTAGGTCAATCGGCTCATGCTCCTTCCCGACTTGCTTGATCTGACTGCCTGCCGCAACGTTCGTGAGACCAAAATTGTCAATGTCAATTTTCTGCTTGATGGCGCCAAGAGCCTTGCCTTGGAGAATATCGAGAGGAAGATGGAATTCTTGACAAACTGGACGGGCAAGGCCAACGCCGTCGACGGATTTGAGAGCATTGACCATCGCCCCTGCCGTCTTCAGACCGCCCGTGATATAGGATTTGGTTTTTTTGATATGGGGAGTAATCTGGTCAGCAAAATCGAGGAAGAATGCTTCCCGTTTTTTCGTAGATTCGCGTTTGTGCTCAAACGCAAGGCTCTCGTAGGTTCCGCCTGATAGCTCAACGAAATCGAAACGGTTCTGCTCTAGGAGTTGACAGAGTGTCTTGGCTTCTTCAGGTTGAAAGCCTTTATTTTGGAATTCTACAGAATTCAGCTTAATCCCGACGATGAAGTCAGGCTTCGTGCGCTTGCGAATTTCTTGGGTGATTTCTATAATCAGGCGGGCGCGATTCTCAAGGCTGCCACCATATTTGTCTGTGCGTTGATTGGTCGTCTCCGACAAAAACTGAGCGAGGAGATATCCATGTGCACCGTGAAGCTCAACACCATCGTACCCTGCCTTCTCGAGGTACTCGGATGCGTGTGCGAAACCGTCAATAATTCTGTTAATCTCATCTTGTGTAGCAGGATGAGGTTTAGCAAATTCCATGCCCATGACGTTGCCTTCAAGCTGAACGTCGCTCGCAGAGACTGGATCTGGCTGCAAGTTCTTTGCGGTCTGGCGACCTGGATGGGATAATTGACAGACGATGAGCGCGCCATGAGCCTTGGCAGCGTCGGCTTGCTTCTTGAAGGCACTAAAACGCTCGCCGGAGAAAGAAGCTTTGCGAGGGATGACTGGGTTTCCAGCTGCTTCGAGCTGGTCAGGCTCTACGCAACAAAGTCAGCGCTGGCAAGCTTGCCACACTAGGATATCTTTGCAGGGTCCATACCAATCATGGTATTACCGGTCAAGATGACACCAAATCCGCCCTCACCCCAATGCTTGTATGCATTTATCAACGTGTCGGAAGGCACACCTCGTGCGTCGAGGTCCGTTGGGTGCCATGAGGAGATGCGCTCTGTCATCGCAGCCTTCAGGAACCGCGTTGGAGCGGTCTTCCCGGAAAATTCAAACTGAAGAGGCTTGCCTAGGGGTGAAGGATCCACCTGTTCGGATTCGAAACGCGGCGACATATTAGATAATAATGAGAACAGTTCTATCTGGAAGCTCTTGGAAAGAAAAATTTGAAGGCACAGAAGGGTATCAATCGCAAATCTATGAGCATGGAAATGAAGTTGAAAGACCAAACGTTTATGTAGTGGACGCTTAGTTACCGACCTCTCTCCGATTCCTCGGCCTTGAGTAATTTTGACAAACTTGGCTTAAACGTGAGCGATTTCTCTGGATCGTGATACGTCATGTTGCACGTAGATGAACGGGGGTCCTTCGGGCAACTAGGAGTTTGCAAGCCAATCCGCGAGGCCTGGACTGTTCTGCCTGCGACGGGGTCGGCACTGCAGGATTTTCGTCACGGAATGACACTACAAAATTGGACAATCATGACATGGACGACAGCCTAGAGATCGGACTTGGGTCCGGTGGATACGGATGACTAATTGGCAGGCGTCAAACTGCCGAGGCCGGTCCATGCAGCCGTTGAATCAACAAGAATGCTTTAGTCATCAATCAAGGTCACTGTTGAGGGGTGCCAGGGCGATAGGGCGGTAGAAGTTGGGAGGTGGGGGGTCAAGGGGGAAGAGTGGAAATTCTTGGGACAGCACCATCTCGCGTTATCCCGGCGGAGCGGAATGATTGTACGTAGTGGAGTGGAGACTGTGAGATGATGCAAATGGTGCAAACATGCCGCACAACATTACGCGGAATCTGACCGGGCGGCGTACACCGGGCCCCTCCAACTGTGCTGAAAGCTCGAACTGCTCCGCCAGAGGCTGATCCTCTACCCTCTGTTGCAATTCCCCAGATCGTGGGCGAGGATAGCCAGAATGGCGGAGGCCCCAATTGGCAAGTCTCTCAGGCAGACCAACATTCTGTATTCCTTGAAACTAATGTCATCCATATTTCAGTCCTCGATGGAGGGACAGGCTTCCTCAAAGCTGGCTATGCTGGCCAGGTAAGTAATCGCAAACGTTTCGCACCCGTTTAATAGAAGACTTGCTCACGCATGCCGCTCTCAGAATTTTCCCGACCACCAATACCCTTCTATTGTTGGCCGCCCTATTCTTCGGTCAGAAGAACGCGCAGGCGACATCGTTGTCAAAGATATAATGTGCGGTGACGAAGCAGCCGCTGCGCGTTCTATGCTCCAAATATCCTACCCCATGGAGAATGGAATTGTCAAGAAATGGGACGACATGCAACATCTTTGGGACTTCACCTTCTTCGAGAAGATGCGCATCAACCCTCAAGGGCGCAAGATTCTCCTCACTGAGCCTCCAATGAATCCTTTGAAGAACCGTGAGCAGATGTGCGAAGTCATGTTCGAACGGTATGGCTTTCAGGGTGTCTATGTTGCAATCCAAGCCGTATTGGCACTGTACGCACAAGGTCTATCATCGGGAGTCGTTGTAGACTCAGGGGATGGCGTGACACACATAGTCCCCGTCTTCGAATCCACTGTGCTCAATCACCTCACCCGCCGTCTCGATGTCGCTGGTCGCGACGTAACCCGCAACCTTATCGCTCTTCTGCTTCGGCGAGGCTATGCGCTAAACCGGACGGCCGATTTCGAAACCGTTCGTCAAATCAAGGAAAAGCTTTGCTACGTCTCCTATGACCTTGGACTCGACCAGCGCCTCTCGGAAGACACCACCGTGCTCGTCGAATCCTACACCCTTCCCGACGGCCGCGTGATCAGAGTAGGGAGTGAAAGGTTCGAGGCTCCAGAATGCCTATTCCAGCCTCATCTAGTGGATGTCGAACAGCCAGGAATCGCAGAATTTCTGTTCAATACCATTCAAGCTGCGGATGTTGATGTGAGATCGAGCTTGTATAAGGCCATTGTACTCAGTGGAGGCAGCAGCATGTACCCAGGGCTACCGAGTCGTTTGGAGAAAGAGCTAAAGCAGTTGTGGTTGACGAGGGTACTGCAAGGGAATCCAGAGAGACTAAACGTAAGAATTAGATCCGTTGTCTCTGTTACAGAATGGATGCTGACTCTCATATAGAAATTCAAGGTCCGAATAGAAGACCCGCCACGGAGAAGGCATATGGTCTTTTTGGGTGGCGCAGTCTTGGCGAATATTGTGAGTTGTTCTGCCGACCATAAACTCTATGTCGATGCTAATTGAGCTTAGATGGCGGATAAGGAGAGCATGTGGGTAACGAAGCAAGAATGGGACGAACTGGGTCCATCAAAATCGTTAGAGAAGCTTGGCGCTCGGTGATCGGGATGGGGTTCGAATTTCCATTTGACAGCTTCAGAACTTTTGATCACTGCGTCGGATGAAGCACCAAACGCATTTTCTTGGGAAGCTACGGCGTTGGAGGTCTCATCAAAAGTCTCTCTAAACAGGGCTGATGCCGGTTCACATCAAATGTAGATTAGACGATCCAGGTCTAGATGATGGCAGCCTGCTACACCACCCTAAATTAGCATACATGAAAGGTAGAAGACGCCACAAATGCTGAACAATGCAGTTGATGGGAGCCTGGACAGGCTCAACCCAAGCCGATGAACCAAATCAATAGTCATAAAATGCAACAACCCCGATCTATTGGTATCTTGCGGAGCTTTCCACCCTCCCAATCTTTTCTGTAAGTCTTCGATACCTTCATCTGAGGGAAAGGTAAAATCTACTTATCCCTATTCCCTTAGACATCATCAAGATCACTTTCCTCCACTATCTCCTCGGCCACCTTCTTTCGTCTATCTTCATCCATCTCCCGGTAGGTTGCGTAGCTTAACATCAAGAACGCCAAAATAATTAGCAGGCCACCCGCGATGGCCCACGCACTCAAGGGACTGTACAGCGGAGGTGGCAGCATCACATCAATCAAGGCGACAATGAAAATTGTTAGCAGGGCCGCAACTGAACTCAGGACGGGACTTGTCAATGAAATCAGAACCAGGAACGATCCCGAGAAGGTCGCATTCATAATAACGGAGATGAACAGCACAAATGCCGTATGCGCATCGGGCAACTCGAACTTTTCCACGCCGAGAACGTGGAGAAGCGGCAGCGGAATCCACAACACCAAGAATGTAAAGGTCCCGATGCACGAGCCGAAGGTATTTGCGAAGATCATGCCTCGCGCAGGACTTGTCCCATCGGGCGGGCACGCCACTTTCTTGTATAGCACCTCGTAGAAGCCATACAGCACACTCCCAATCCCAATCACGATGTTTCCGAGCGCGCGACTGGGTGCCTCCGAGTCCGGCGGCGCTGACGGACCTCCAGCGCCACCTCCCGACTTATTTCCATGTTTCGGCGGAGAGGGCGCCTCGTCGTTGCCGCTGTCCCCATACGCAACGACCAGTACGCCAGCGATCGCAATGCCGACGGCCACGACTTTCGACCAGCGTAGGCGCTCGTGCAGCAGCGGAACGGAGAAGGCGTATGCGAAAAAGGCGCTGCAGTTGTAGATGGCCGTGAGGTCGCTTGCCGTAGTGAGGTCGACGGCGACGTACCAGCTGCCGCCTGCAACCGTGAGGGCGCAGGTAACGAGTGCGGTCCACTTCAGGACATAAGGAACAGGAGATGTCTTTGCTTGAGGCGGGGTAAGATGGAGGGTCTGGTGCTGGACCATTTGGGCGGTTTGGCGAAGGAGAGAGAGATGACGTCGCCAGAAGCCGGGCCAGGGGGTGGAGAGGGATTGCAGACGGAGGATGAGGAGTTGTGTTGGCCAAAGCAGAGACCAGGAGCCGTGGGTTAGCCAGCTAGAATGAAATACGGATGTCAGCACTGCAGTTTCCCATCCGATAGTAGAGCTTCAGAGGATGAACATACAGCATACAGTACGCCTTCTTCCACCCCAAATCATGTTGGATATACACTGCCGTTTCTGTCTGTATCGCAAAGCTCACTAAACTCAATAATAGAAAGCCAGCTGCGTATGTGTATCTTGTCTTGGTTGCATTCTTCGCCTGCTGTTCTGGGTCCCGCTCTCGGAAGGTCGTGCTTTTCCTCGTCGACAACCTCGGAGTGGGCAGAGTCGGGCCTCCCTCGTATCCACTATGGGTTGGCGTTCCGAGCAAAGGCTGTCCAGACTGCGACTTCCCATCGTTCGGCCGCGAGTAGGGCGGTCTCATATCGGAGGGCATACTGTTAGAGTCGTGGCCAGGTTCTCCTGGATGGAGGGGAGTTTCTTCGTCCCAGGCGTTCCACTCGTCGTCTGCGTCGTCTGCGAGCTTATCACGAATTATTGATACAGCCTCCTCTTGCTCTTCCCCAGAGTCGTGGAAAGGGATTTGTTGGGCGAGGGGTGATGGTGTTCGCGATGCGGAGGGCTGCCGTGATGAAGGCTGGGAGAGATGGACTGGCGAACTAAAGGTTTCGGAGGAGGCCGAAGAGTCGTGATAGAGTCTCTGCTCAGGTGGCAGGAGCGTATCAAGGCGTGACTGTCTACTGGAAGCAGCAGCACCAGGAGTAGAGGTCGAATTAGGCATGCACGCGGTTTACAATGGCATGTGGCTAGAGAAGGCTGGTGCCCGTGTGGACAGAGTGAACCGTAATTCAGCTTGGGCTTTCGCCTGCTAGGGGTTTCTGGAATGGACAGATAGGGTAGACATGAGTTGGGTACGATGATACGATAAGTTGGCCTGACATGTGTTGCTGATGCAGTTCGCAGCAGCCATGTATCCTTTGACCAATCAGGGGCTAGCAGATGAGAGACAACTCTCACTATGACCCTTTCGCGTGTACCTTTTCTCCCTGTCATGCGTAACTCTGTGCGCAAGGAGTTATCTACTATTCCTTGCGTCGTCAAATTGAATCTGACCGGTCGCATGTCCCCGGGCACCTCCCCAGTTGCAGGATGTCTTGGTAACGCCCAGCTGTTTTTTGGGGGTAGATTCAACCGTAAGGTATGGAGTACCCACTCTACTGCCAAGGCCAACTCAGCCACGCCACCATGGTGGTACTGCGAGTGCGTTCCTCAGCTCGACATTGGCATTCGACAGCCATACATTCACTGACCCGTTGTCGCGGTGAGTATGAGTGTATTGTCGGAAAGCCATGATAGTTCCGAGCGCCTGTGCGGATAACACTTCCCATCTCACTGCGTCAACGATGGCGTTGCGACATTGCTCATTCATAATTCACATAAATTACAAGAGTGCGTCTGACTGGCTATGGAATAACGGGAAGGCATCAACTCTCAGGATGACGAGAAGTATTTGTTAAGTTTCGACATAACACTTGCTTGCACTCTAGTGAGGGAATATCCCACCACCCCGAGTTTCGAACTTCCCCTTCTGAGAACTGAGCTGACTGAGTTCTTTATTAGACTTGAGAAAAAGGCTTTTGTGGTACCTTGCACTTTGAAGGCATCTTGCATGCTGTTGGCGCTCTTTTCGTTAGAAAGTACCAGTGTGGTTTTCGGTACCATTGTGAAATTGACAAGGTCAACAAGACTTCATATGATTTGTCAGATCCTCACCAGCCCGAACCTGTCAGGTCTCACAATCGTCACTTTCCGAGCGCTGGTTTCAAATCAGCACAGCGGATTTATCATCCGGAGTATTAGACGTTAAAGGCAAGGATATCCTCGAGCTTCGCACACTCTTGATTTAGCCAGATCACGTCCGTACGACAGGAAGCTAGCCAAAACAGCCTCACGATCACTAGTCAATCGAATACTATGAGATTGAAGACGTTCTCACAGCCGAGAGAGTCCTCAATGAATCTAGTTCGCAACGCGATTCGTCACCACTCATTCGACATGCTTACCGGCCGATACATGGATGCATTCGTAGACGAACTCATTGAGGGCAGACTCCTACCATTGCATGTCTTATAACTTTTTAGAATCTCTATAATTGCCACTGCGAAGACCTAGGTACTGAATATTCACGACCAGCGTGTCTCCATCCATGGAGGCCGCTAACCTAGAAGGGGTAAGGCTGTTGCATTGGGCTTTGGACGGGATCAATTTGGTGATATCGCCAGTTCCTGATGCTTCTTGTCTCGAGTTTTCGAGGCGCTAGTACTACAATAGCCGCGGACGAACAGCTACAAAGCCATGTAGTTGACGCCAAATTACCATATTGCAGGTCAACATAGGCAGGCGAAAGAGCACCTGTCACTTGGCAGATCATCCAGATTATGCATATAGTCGTGTCGGCGTCTCGTTCGAAAAGTGCTGATTTGCCTATTTCAGTGACGGTGAGCTTGATGCTCCACGAATCGATGTCTCATCCTTGGATCCGGACAGAGGCACGCTTTTCGATGACAAGCGACAGTCATGCAAGCCGTGCTGGAAAAGACGAGGATATTTAGCAGGAGTAGGACAGTCTTCCCAGCGAGTCGCGAATAGACCAAGCAGAATTTGGATGATAAGAGACGGTGCCATAAACTTGGAGTACCCGTACAACCACTTTCTTTCCTCTAAATCGAGAACTCCCAAGCCGAGCGCATACCGTTTCAGCTGGTATGGGCATCTGTGTTGGAGGTTTGCTTCCGAGCGCCGAATTCTGATTGAATTTGTTCAATTCAAACATGGCTTCATTGAGGAAGATATAGTTCAGCAATTGGAATAGTCTCGAAGAATAGCAAGTACACCATACGCTGGACGCGGACGACTCCACTTAATCTCATTTAGCGTCATTTCTCTTCTGCAGCACGGTTCCGCAGAAACAGGCTTTGTGTTTCAGTTACATCTTTTGCGCTTTTGTGCCAATGGCTGGTCGGATTTAAAACGTCCATATATCGATCTGCCCAGGGATTCGGTCCAGTCTTTTCTGCAAATCGACCATTTGTGCATATTGCGCAAGCTGATAGAGACTTTACGGAGTAGACCAGGTTTTCTCGCTTAGGCACCTTAGGGCAGACGCTTAGCTTACATTCCCGTCACCACCATTACTCAAAAGGAAAACGCCAGAGTCTGTCACGTCATCTACGTTCAAACCCCACGGAACCTGAACCCAGATGCCCCCACTGCCGCGTTCTTGGATCTGGTGGGGGCACTGGGGCAACATGTGTATTATCGCCATTGCAACTACGGAACTATCATCCATCCGCTTGGCCACAATCTTCGTACAAGTATAGTCTTCTTCAAGCCCATCATGCCTCTTCTAATGCAGCGAGCAAAGCCGCGCGTGATCCTGGGGCTCATGACCATAGGGTAAGCTTCTCACAGTGTTTCTGGTTGCTCCCTTTGTGTCCTAAGTCTCGTAGTCCTGAAACTGGAGGAGGAGCGCGCATTACCTCCCTCGACGAATATAAAAGAATTCTGAGTACATTCCAGTCCCGCGGCTACAATGAGATCGATACTGCTCGCTCCTATGTGAATGGTAAACAAGAGTCCTTCACTGCGCAAGCCAAATGGAAAGATCGCGGGCTCGCACTTGCTACTAAAGTCTATCCAACGCCATCGGGAAACCACAAGCCGAACGTTCTCCGTGAGAAATTCGAGACCAGTCTGAAAGAGCTGGGGACAGATTGCGTTGACATCTTCTACCTGCATGCCGCGGACCGTAGCGTGCCGTTCGAGGAGACCCTCGAATGCGTCAACCAGTTCCATAAAGAAGGAAAGTTTGTGCAGCTTGGATTGAGCAACTTTGCAGCGTTCGAGGTTGCCGAAGTAGTCATGACATGCAAGGCGCATGGGTGGGTTACGCCTTCAGTCTACCAGGGCATGTATAATGCCGTCACCCGTGGCATTGAGCCTGAGCTACTCCCATGCTTGAAGCGCTACGGCATCCCATACGTAGCGTATAATCCTATTGCTGGGGGCTTATTCTCGGGAAAGTATGACTTCAGCGATCCGTCCAAGATCCCGGACTCTGGACGATACAGCGATGCGGTGGGCAGGATGGGTACGATGTACCGAAAACGCTATTTTCATTCCCCAACATTTGATGCATTTAAGAGTCTGACAGAGTGTCGAGTACTCGAGAAACACAACCTATCCATGGTCGAGACGGCTTTGCGGTGGTGCGTTTGGCATAGCGATCTTGACATGGGTAGGCTAAAGGAGGACGGTGGCGTTGACAAAAATGCCGGATATGGTGATGATGGGGTGATTATTGGAATCAGTAGCCATGAACAGTTGGAGCAAAATTTGACAGATTTGGAGAAGGGACCTTTGCCGGAGGAGGTCGTGAAGATGCTGGATCAAGCGTGGGCCATTGCAAAGCCGAGTAGTCCGAACTATTGGCATCTGGATCTGAAGTACACATACGATACCCGCACAGCACTGTTTGGACCACAAAGCAAAGAAAGTTCTCTATAAGATGTTAACCCCATATGGAAGTAGCATTGGATGATAAATCCTGTCGTCCTGCTCCATGGCTCGGGAATGTTTTGCGTTGGTGCTCCTTAAAACACCAATCAAGTGCCGAGGTGGTTCCTAGAGCTGCCCTGAGTCCTCTTAGATTTATTCTAGTCTTATCAAGAATGTTGGAAATCTCTTCGTCAGCTATCGTTGACGCTCTTCATTAGAGAAAATAATTCCTTCTCGTTCCTATAAATACCTGTTCCTGGATTTTGCTTTACACTATGGATTCAACGTTTACAAAGGGTCACTGAACTCACACCTCAGTAGATATTAGGATCCGTTACCGAGCTGCAACAAGCATGGACATAAGTTTAGTGGGCCATATACCAAACACAAGCTTTCGATTCAGATGATCTCGCTTATTGTGTAGCCGACTCAGGAGCTATTGTTTTAGAGCTATCATACGATTGGTACACGTGTTGACTACACAAACTGCAAAGTATTGAGAGCTTCATCAGCATCTGAACAAATGTCCTCACCATTTCCCCAGTTCCTATCTTCACCTTCGTTGTTATCATCGTCTGCGTTTTCCTTCCCATGTATCTAGGCGAAGATGGGCGAGTTCCCTATACCGCCCATAGCATCCATTCTTTCCATACCATTCATGTCGCCCATATCGCACATGTAGGCTCCATCATTGTTGTCCTCGACCTTGGCGTGGAAACCATCTGGATCCGCATACTCATCCGAAACGTCACATCTATCGTCAATCGGCTCGCTGGCTTGCATTCCCCGGGCTAGGATTAACCTCAGCAATATAGGCACATCCCCGCCGTGAAAAATGTAGTCCATAATGGCTGCTTTGTGCTGTGGATAATGTTCTTTCCCATCATCTGCCAGGAGAGCAAAGCCACCGAAGGCCGGACGGCCCGTTGTATCGTCCCGAAGTTCTTCAAGATCACTGCTATCGAGGGAAAGTGTATCAGGCATATGGCGGATTACTGATGTTCAAGGAGAGTACTGCTCCCATTCATCAATGGTTGGAACGATATGTCCTTCTGCGTCTACAATACTGTCGTTGAAGCTCATGAATTTAACACTATGCCATCTATGCAAGCCCGAGCCAAAGTGACATTCTAGTCGAGGTGAGATCTTCGAGTATAGAGTCATGGATGCATGCTGCCGGAAAAATGAGAGGATCGTGGCTTCGATTGTTGCACTGTCGCGGCTAAAGTCAGCGTTCGCGGCGGTAGAGATGACTGTATCTCTTTGGGTTTCAAGCTGCAACTGATAGGCAACCTGCCTTGAACTACTGCCTTGACGCTTCAAAAGTGGTTGAACGAAATGTGGCTCTTCATAAGAAACACAATCAGGCTCTAAGCGAGTTATAAGATGGCAAGTCAGCTTCGGCCAGCGGCAGTGAGGAAGAGACATTGTGCTAAGACGTGCTCATTAAGAAGACGTGCTCGTTGCATTGATTCAATCTTAGACGTAATCATCATATGTCATGGACCTCTCAGAGGGTATCGATCACCAGACGCCTCTTTAGATGTGCCACCGAAAACATCAAGGACAATACCATGCCCTAAATCCAGGTTCTCTGGTGGGAAATCTCCCGTCCTCCACAGAAGACAATGAAGAACTTGCCAGACTTCAAGCTGCGACCCCTATCTCACCTGCCCTCTCTTCCTTAAGCAACCCTTCGTATTCCTCCTTCCCATCTCCCAATTTTACCATACCCTTTCGATCTCTTGACTTACTCCTCGCGCGCTCCACGGCGCCCTTCACAGCCTCAACCCCTTTGCTCCCAGTGCTCCGACTCCGACTCCTCTTCTCTTCGTCACCCTTCGCAGCTCCTACACTGCCGCTTGTGCCCCTCCTAACCACCCCTCTCACACCCTCACTCCACTTCCTCCTTGGGACCCTTCCGTCCCCGTCAAGGCCCAACACCTTCTTCAACTCCCCAATTCCTGCGTGGTCCCTCGTATTCCGCATGCGGTGCACCCAGGTCACGCGGCCGGGATCTCCCTTGCCCTCGCACTCGACCAGCAGCTCGCCGCCGACCTGCCAATAGTCGCCACTCTTGAGCGCGTTCCGGCCGGACCGTAGGCCCTGGATGACGCTCTGGACAGCGGCGCCGAGGATGCTGCGCTGGATGTAGTCTGGGCGAGACTTGCCGAGGTCGAGGGTGCGGATCATGCCAAGGGTCTGATAGAGGGAGCGGGCCGGGTCGCAGTAGATTGGGTAGGGGCACGAGGTTGCAGCGACGTAGAGAGGAATAAGATCGGGTTGACCGCAGCCGATGACGGTAATGGTAGTTGGAACAGAGACTGAGGAGAGCAAAGACGGGGTTATGGAGGCGGAGAGAGTGCGGAGATACTCTTGGCAGTTCTGTGGGTGGGCGTGTCAGTCAGATCGGGGGAGGTTCATGGAAGAGAGGAGAATGCTGGGGGAAAGAACTCACGCCGCAAAAGAAATGCCGCACAAAAACGATGAGGTGCCGGCTTGGACCAGCTTCATTGCCGTAGAGGCTACCGAACATCTGCTCTTTGCCATCGACGTCCAGGACGGGCAGCTCGACACATCGGGCCCACTCCGACTTCGTAGGCAATGCCTTCGAGACTTTGACATCGCCCTTGAATTCCGCCTGTGGGTCGTGCTCAGGTGAGTGTTGGTGGTCAACCGAGGAAGCGGCCGTCGAACTCGATTCTTTGGAGGCGGAGTGTGAGGAGGATGAATCGGAGTCTGAAGGGTGTGGCATTCTGTTATTGATGCTCATTGTGAGGGTTGTGCGGGTTTGGCTTCGGAAGTGCCAGATGCAGAAGTCGACGAAGCAGAGGAGGCGGCGGTAGGGGTGGTGGCTTTATCAGGTGCTTGGGAGGTAGACTCGCCTGGCTCTGGGAAGAGAGTGCTCGAAGCAAAGAAAGCGACGGTAAAGCAGACGCCGCAACTGATCAAGATGAAAAACACGCTCTTCGGATCAGCGTCGAGCCCCAGACTCTTGAGAAGCTCGTCAGCGCCGGTCACGTAGATGAATCTTTCGAAGATAGAAGCCATCTTCTACAAAGGGGCCCGGGTGTGGACAGGTTTTATTCGCAGGTCAGCAGCAAGTCAGTGTGGGTAATTGGATGCAGTGTCAACGCCGTCTTGCGACCTTCTCGGTTTCACGACTTTCCGACGCAGGCTGACCAGTGCGGAGCGTTATCAGCGAGGGCAGGAGTGGCAGGCTGAAGGCAGGCGTTCAAACTTGGGTCGTTTGAGGTTAGGCTCTGGGGGCTCTGCTTGAGACATGAGGCGTGAGGTCCATCCCTCGCACCCCTGGAGTGGGGGACTGGGCGGCTATGACAGCTCGATCAGGCCTAGCGGCGAGGATCGACGGCTTTGGGAAGCTTAATTGCAACAAGCTTATTTTCAGATCGACGGGCTGGACGGGGTGCTTGGCCGGTTGGGTTCAGCACTGCCTAATGCGTACAGATTGCATTCCAACCTGCACATGGAACGGAACGGGCGGGAGGACTGAATTGCTCTTCGGGAAAGGTACGGTCCGGCTAGACTGCAGCCCATGACCATGTCCGGCATCGAAAGCAACACAGCCATCAGAGAAAGACGTCGAGTTCCCTCATGTCCCTGCAAGAAACCGGTCGACGTGAATATCTTCGACCCTCAGGGTTGGGTTGCCGATAGCCATCTCAAAAAAAGAACGACATCCTGAAAATGAGGGTGATACGGGTGATGAATTTGCTAGAGGGTGAGAGGATGCACACATGATCGATGTGCTGATCATGCTTGGCTGATGCAAAAGGCTCCAGTCTAGTCTACCTGTTCGGCTTAGAGGGGACTTAGATCCGCGCACCATGATCATCTCCCAAACATCTCCTTTCCAAATCCATCTCTTCCCTCTTCTCTCGCCACCCTTTCAACTGCTTTGACTAAATCATACGTCATCTTCTCACTCACGACCGAGTCTGCCTTGTATTCCTCGTGACCTCTAACAAAGCCTCTCAGCCACTTCGCTGCCGTCCACAGCTCACCCGATGCTCGCTTTGAGATCAGGGAGAGGTACTGCGCAAGTTCACACCGGGTCTCGACATCGACATTGACGCTGTCTAGATAGGATTCCACTAGCGGGATAAGGCCAGGAAACAGATCATCGGGCGCTTTGGATATTGCCTGCGTAGCCCTAGAGGACGTGGCGCCGTTCGCTGGCGCAGTCTGGCCATTGACGATCTCATCAATACTTAGGAGCGCATGTTCGGCTTCGACTGGCCCTTTCGGGCTTGCCGGTCGACTCGGCCCTCTTGACCCAGCCTCTTCCGCACCCTTGGTGTGCTTCTCTGGAAATGGATTTTTCCTAAACCAGAATTTCTCTCGGTTGACTGCGTCCCTCGCATGCGCCGTCTCCATGTTTTCCGTCACCCGCCGTATGGGAATGTAGAAGTTGAGATCGAAGCTCAGGATCGCCCTTGTCACCAACACAATAAAAATGGCGAAGGCTGCGTTCTCGAAATCAGTAAGTTGAATCTCCATTGGTCGAAATTCTACCCGCCATCCCGTGTCGCTTCCTGGAGGGGGCGGCTTGAACCGCATGTGTTGCCAGTTCGTGCTTTGAAGATTTTCGAAATGATCTGCAGCATCCAGGTCAAGTTCTTTGAGATCTTCGGCGAAGACTACAATGGGATCACGAATGAAGAGATGCGCAAAATGCGTGGCAAGTAAATCATCCATGCCGCCATCGAGCAATCGCTGTTTCAGTGCAGGGTCAATGATGAGCTCCGGGTCGAGGTATTCTTGTCGTAATCGCGGATCCTGAGCAATGTAGGTGCTATTGGAAGCATATCGTGACTTTGGTATATGCCATCTGTTGTCGCGTAAAGGCTGTATGCGAGATCAGAACGATACATCCCCGTCGAGCTCGAAGAAGATATTTCGGTGGCTACTCACTTTCTCTCCCAATTCTTCCGGCGTTCGATCATCTACCGCTCTGCTAATTTGATTCCACCGCACATCCGTGTCAGCCAAAAAGCCCTTGTAAATGGGCGTAGCAGCGGTCAAGGCAAGCAAGACGGGTCCTAGTGGACTTAGTTGGTCATACATCTTCCGACCTTCCTCAATATTCTTTGCTTGGAAGGTGATTTGCAAACAGCAACTCCCCATTCCGAATGCCATAGCGTCCATGTGGATCTGGTTTTCCTTGACAGCCCCATTTCGTACGTCGTCGTCCTCCGGCCAGTTGTGCAAATCATACTTCACACTGGGATCCCACCATGGCCAGGGAGTCTTCTCATCTTTGAAGACTGGAACATTTACTTGCACCTTCCTCCCTCTTCGCGCTCGAATGTTTGCCGCAAGCGTGGGAAATCGAATGTGAGGGTTAGCAATTTCATCCGGTACGAACTGTGAGCGTAACTTGGGACCTGAGGGGGGATAGTACGGCGTGATTGGCTGATCCGGAGAACCTAAACGGGGAAAAGTCGTCAAGGTGATTGGAGATTCGCTCGGCGCCATATGCTCTTTAGCAATGTCCCGTCTAGAAAGGCAGGGTTTAGTCGAATGATCAATTCCATAAAGGGATATTCCGAGTCACCGACCTCCGCTTCATGTTAGGTTCCACATCAAGTAGATCCTTGAACCCAATCCCCCAAGGTTTGCCAGGGGTGGCCTCCAGCATAAATCGGCCGAATTCCGGATGAAAGGTGGGCGCTGTGTCGCCAGTGCTGCATGATCGTCAATAAACTTTCGTTTCCGCCCTAATTGTGAACGAGATATACTTCGTATGACCTCGCTGTAGATCAGGTACCCCGCCACCCTGGCTCAGCAGCTTTTCGTCCTCGGCGAGAGCCTTCAGAATATCGGCCTGTCGGAGTGACAACCTGACGCGACCTTCTTCATCGTCGTAGCAAACCACCAAATACTCTATCTGGAACACCGTTTCAGCACGAGAAGAGCACAGCACTATGAGCGCTTACAGTACCTCATCACCCCACAGGAGCGCATCGCGTTCCTTGCCCTTCGCCCGCCGCCATATTGCGAGGAGTTGCTACTTCTCCTGTCAGCCTAATTTCAAGCCTTTTGGGGGGGGGGTCTATGGTCTGCCGCGACTAATCTTCGTCGCGTAGTATCGAAAGGAGGGTGCGAATCCGGTGGGGCGCATTTACCTCAATACCCCAGTCCCTAACGTGGTCCGCGACTTTCTTTGCTTCGGGCCACTCGAGCGGCGTGCCCGTTGCCCTACGGTTGATGGCGTTAGTTGACAGCTGTTCGTTGTCTCGTCTCGAGCAGACATTGGTGATAAGGTGGTCTCACAAAAGGCCCATACCACGTCCTCTTCCTCCCAACGTGCCCTAAGACTTCGTTTCTGGTCGATCACCGTTCGCTCTGCAGGGGCAAGTCCTCGATGGGCTGCAAGATGCCGGCCAAGACTGTGTAACAGAAGAGGGTGGGAGATTGGCGACAGGGATAGGCAAGCACGGCACCATGCGTATGAATGTTGATGAAGCGTGGAGAGAGAATTCGCATCAGTGTTCGATAACTATACTGCAAGTAGCCGGGAGACGGACCAGCCTTGGCTGCAGCCGCGCGTGATATCTTCTCTCGGAGAATTGGGAGGCTTCCCCGTGGGTAACACGCTTTGGTAGTGCGTGGATTCGGGATGGCAGCTGGTACGGCGGCTTCCCTGCAGCGAAAGTCGCCTTCACGTCCTCTTGGCCAGGTCACTCTAGACTGATGTCACCAAGGCGTGGTTGAGATGGCTTTTGTGCCTACTTGGTGTACATTTTGTTCTGCAGGGTAGGTCATTTGTAATTTTCCGGAGGAACAACCCCACCATTGCCTGGCCATGACATCAGCGGGGTCTAGGTTCGGTGGTTTCAGTAAGAGGTATTAGTTTCAACCCTCGTCTCATGAGTACCTAGATTGGTAGGAGTCTTTACGGGAGCCCATCACCACCCTTCCCCCCCAAGATATGGCCGCATCGTTCCACTGCCTGACAGCCGTAGGGTCCCCTGGTTTGACAGCGAACTGCTATAACAGATTTCACATATAGTTTATTCTAACGCAGGCTCTGCGGCCCAGGCCCGGAACAAACCGCTCGCCCTGCAAACCTTCGTAGAGTTTACGCAAGACCGCCGCGATGTGATTGGTACAGCGGCGATCCATTCTCTGGCCTGCACAGACATGCGGCAGCACATTCGGCGAGGCTCACGAAAAGCGACCGCTGCAGCCTCCCAGCAGTAGCGAAACCTGTCCTACCTCTTCCAATCATATCAGGCTTCCACGTGCGCCGGGGCCCTTCTCCAAAGCCCGTTGCTCTGGCACTTCCGTGTGTCACCTCCCAATGTTAGACACAGCACATGGGGGGCCTGCAGCAGATGCCCATTACTGGGGATGGGCCATCAGACGCAACCGAGCAGCATCAGACGTGAACCTCGAGCTGGGGGATGCTAGTACTTCATGCAACGCCAATCCGCTTTTGATTTTGACAGCTGCGTCGTACAAAGTCGATCGCGACTAGGCTGCAGATCATTGGATATCCCTGGTGGCTCAGACCAAACTGTCATCTCCCTCGGTGATGCTACTCAAACTTCGCGGTTATACTGGAACATGGCATGACTTGTGCCGCGCCTTGCATTCACTGCGTCAAGCTGCCCTGAGTAAATGCAAAAAGGACGAATCAAAGAGTGATATCCGAAGCTATCGACTCACCAACCAGACTGGCTTCCCCTCCCCTCCCTCCGGGCAAGCCCAAGTTACGTACAAAGTATTTGTCTTGTCTCCGGAGAAAGCAAGCGACTCGTGAGGTGGTCATCTCCATGTCGTGCAAAGTAACCGTCTCCCTAGGCGAAATCCGGGCCTACTTGAGCCTAGACGTGACACGCCCCCTCCCCCCCTCCTCGTAACGATAATATGAAAAGAAAAGGAACACCCGTCCCATGATCGGGCTGCGGGGATTTAGGGAACCTAACAGCCCCAATGGGTATATCTGACCCCGATACCGCGCCAACGAAAAGCCCAGCAAATATTCCCCCCCCCCTAAAGCGAAATCCTTATGCAGACAGCCGCTGTCATTCATGGCGCCAGGCTAATACCCGCTCAAAGTGCTCAGAGTCAAGTAGATGATAACACGTCCATGAAAATGCCAATGCAAGCTGAAGCTTCTAGTAAAGCTTGCCAGAAATTAGTGAGGAAATGAAGAAAAGACCCTTGCTGTATTCGTAGAAGGTGACCATCCGTCCTCCGAAACGCCGTGTCATCAGTAGAACGCCGAACTTGGTGATCCCTCCCCCCCATTGATGATGAAGCTTTTGCTGGTAACCTACGGCCGCAACAGCGCCTGTTTATGTATACGTCTCCTGAAAGAGATTTTCCCACTTTTTACATCGCATCCTGTTAAAACGCCAATCGTTTATACCAGCGCCCTGCGAGAAATGCTCTTGTGGGAGTAGAGCAATCTCGAAATCACAAAGGGAATAGCAGAGTTGAGTGAATGTTATGTGGCAGGAGAGTTAGGACCAAGCTCTTTCGGTCGAAGACTCGAACTGCCCACGTTGGCTTTGTTAGTGCCCATTTTGCGGGTTAATTTAGCGTAGTCTGTCTGCAATTAGTAAATCGAGCACATGTTGGTAACGAATTCAAGAAACCTACGTAAGCCGCAAGCATTGCAAAGGGTACGAGCACCGTCAGGCCCTCTTCGCCATTCTGGCGTCTCTGCTCGGTTGCAACTATGACAACGGCCTGGAGGTGCGGCCCTCTATTACAAAATTAATTCGGATTCATTTTCAAAGTAGATCACTACTGCTGTGGAGTACTTACACCACGCCGTTTTTTGGAGTCCCCACCCGCAAAACCTTGATGTTTTAAGTCATCGCCAACGCCGTTCTGATCAGCGTGCTCGTACTCATTAGCATCGTTGTATTGTCGCGCTTGTACTTGCTGGGCCAGGGCGGTCTGTTGCGTAATGACAACGTCTTTTATACGGGCTAAGGCTTCATTGAACTTCGAACTTCGCCGCTGCATATCCTCGATCATCGGAATCTCCGGTAAAGAGCCTGCAACTGGTCCGCTCCTTTGGGTTTGATGAGCTCGCTGTTGATAGGTGCGAGCAAAATCCTGTAGGATGGCACTATGTTCGGCAATCTGCTCATGTGATTAGAACCGTGACTCGCATTGAAGGAGAACTGGCAAGGACAAAGGAAGGAGAGGAAAATATCAAAAGAGTGGACATCGGAAAGCACGTACTTCATTGAGAGAGGCCTCGAAGTCGAAGAATTCAAGATGACGCTTGACGGATTCGCCAAATGCCGGACCCCTGATACTCCCGGCTCTTTTGCTTTCCTCTGCCCGACTTAACACGTCAGATCCATCGTTTTTCCACGGTGGCTGGTAGCGATCGGAAGCTGAGTAGGTTGATGATTGATGGGGCGGATATGCAGATGTAGGAGTGCCAGCCGGATAGTTATACTGGGGTGGACGAGCATATCCATAGGGAAATTGCGGCTGGTGAGAAGATGGGGGTGTAGGGGGATGTGCTGAAGTATATGCCGGAGATGAATGCTGAGTATAAGGCGCATAAGAGCCACTTTGCGGTGGAGGTGCAGACGGCATTTGTGGTGAGCGGGTCGTTTGCAAAGGATGCAAAGTCGGTAATTTCGAATTTGGCTGAGTTGGATAGGATGACCTTTGAGCCTCCACAGGACCGCCGTGCTGGTGTCCAGTGACAGAACGTGGTCGGTCGATTGTAGGGCTGCGTGGTGGATGCTGGGAATATTGAGATGATTGCTGACTGTGTTCCGAGATGTAAGATCTGCGGGCATGCTCGGAGGGAGATGGGAGGGGTTGTGACTGATACGATTGAGGCGCCGAAGTCGGAGCTGGTGGTGGAGGGGCGGAATACTGCAACGGCTGGTCGGCGCCCAGAGCCTCATGGATTGACGGAAGTGACTGTCGAGGGGCAGGTTTCTGGTCTTGTTCATCCTTCGGACTCCAACGAGAAGTAGGTGAGGACTTCATGCCCGGTAGGCCGGTTGCAGAACTGGTCGACATCGAAGGAGTTTGGCTATACGGCGCTGAGGGACACGAATATGGGTACGAGGGGGTGGGGACTGCTGGCGTTGATAGGACATTTACGGAAGCCATTGCTGGACGTTGTTCCTGGGACCGCGACTCTTGAACGTGAATAATGTCACCGTCTCGACGATTGATGGGAGGTAATGCAGTGCTGCGATGGCAAAAATCAGTTCTCCGGAACCACATACGTCAAAGCCGGGCCGAATTATCGGGGAATAGACAAACACGGACCTGCGCTTGATGCCAGCATCCAATATTTCCATCACCTGAACGACTGGAGAGAAAGATCTTTGAGCCCAGGCCTTGCGCACTTTCTGCCCTGTCCAATCCAGACTTTTATCGTGGCCAAGCGAATCTGTGGCTTCCCGACCTACGAACGCAACTCTCCCCACGACCAGATCCAAAATTTCCCAGCTTTTTTTTTTTTTTTCAGCGTCGCACCAGCTCTTCAGTATCGCCGTTCTGCGATATTTTACTTGCTCTTTCGAAATGCCCTTCCCGTCAAAGTCCACAAGCTGAGACGATCCAGAGCGCTTGACTTGAAGTGATGCCGTACACTTCCAGAATTTGAATAGAATGAGAAGTGTGGATGGTTTATAGATGGCTGAAGCAGCAGTAAGAATAGCACAGGGTAATTAATGCACGTGGTCATGGGTGGGTCGGAATAAAGGTGAAAGTGGACATCTGGAGAACAATTGCCACGGCAGATGTCGTAGGAATAGGGCTCGAGTGAGAAAAGCACCGAGTAACGAAGACTCGCAGCGGAGCTAGGCCTACGCAGGAGATAGCGCGTGACAGGGCTGGTGGAATGGGGCTATGGGGGGGGATATAATATGGGATGGGAGGATAGGAAGGGCGGAAAGGAAAGAGGAGATGCAGCAGCAGCAGAAGCAGCAGCAATAGGCGACGATTACGAGAGGTGTGGTGATGGTAGTAGTGGTTGCGGTTGTGGGCATGCTTAGTGGTCGTGGACGAAGTCGTGCGTCGCGCGGCCTGCAGGAGGGGGAAGCGGGAATCGAGCAGGGTGCAGGCTGGCGTGCTTGGGTGCTTGGTGCCATTCAGTCGTGTCAGTCAGGGCGCGGTGGGCGGACGAGATTGACTGCGTGGTGATCGGAGATGACCCGCACCTGCGAGGGTGCAGATGCATCGAGGCGCAGGGGAGCCCTCTTAGCCCTCCTAGCCCTCCTAGCCCTCCTAGCCCGCTTAGCCCTCGTCGCCTTCGTAGCCCTCGTACTGTAGCCCTCGAAGCCCTCCTGGCCTCCTGGCCTCCTCAGCGCCCTAGGTGCTTCGCTGCTTCGCTGCTTAGCTGCTTGGTATCACCCAGGGCTCACACCATCTGCCGGGAGAGCCCTCTACACGCCCGTTTCCAGCCCAGTGACAAGGCCCTCGCACCTTCTTCGAGCTGCCAGCTGTCGCCCGTCTAGGCAGCTCCGACCGGGGCCTGGCGTCGATGATTGCCTCCTCCAGCAGTCTGCCTCTGCGCCGCCCTCTGCACCCGGCGGCGATTGACCGGCATGGGTGGACTGGCCATTTCGTCATCTCCCTGGCCAAGCTGCTACGGCTGCTCTACCCACATAGGCATTATCAGCATCATCAGTAACATCATCATCATCGTCGCCCATCATGTCCATCATGTCCATCATCAGCACTCTGATAAGTATCATCATCATCGCACGGCTCACGTACGCAGGTGTGCCACCCAAATCCACCACCGCGCCCCGATTCGCTCCTTCCGGCGATCAGATAATCGAGCATCGTAGAGCAGACCCATCCCGCACCCTCTGTCAAGCCAATGGCTGAGCTTCGCACTTAGTGGCTGTTAAGGTTGCGGGCGGCGGAAGTCACCGTCCGCTAGCCCGGACGCGTTATGTTGCTTTTTTGAATCTTTGATCGCCTACGCTCGAGTCTCGGGTTCCTGTCCAGGCTGTCCAGGCTGTGGTGCTGTCCAGCGCTCCACAGGCTCTGACATGCAGCCCCTGAGCCCCCAGGGTACTGCTATTCTCGGGTGATCAGGACATGACGGAGCCCCGCCCTGAGTCCCATCGGTGCAGCGAAGCCCTTTTCAGGACGGGGGGGCGTTGGGTGGAGGAGCAGGCGTATTGATTGGCGGTGCTAGTTTCGGTTGGGTACCAAGATCATCCGTACCACGAGCGAACGAACCGCGCCCCCAAGCTGCAAATCTCGGTTGGCTGAATCTGCCCAGATCCGGGTTGGCTGGAAGCCGTTAGCCTCAGATCTGCGAGCGTCTATTCCCGCCGTCCCGTGACTGCCAGAATCATCTTGCGCGCGCCCGACTCGCTCTGCCGACCGCTAGCACCCTTTTGCCGCTACACTCGGTAGTCAGTGGTGCACTTGTAAGTCAGGATGATGCAAAGCCCACTGCAGACCACGACGCCGTCGCCCACAGACGTGCCCATCCAGTCCCCACTATGCCCGGTGAAACCGACTTTGACCCTGTCCTGTCCCCCCAGTGCCCCCCCATCGAAGGTGGAATGCTGCCGTCCTTCGGCCAACCCTCTGCGCTGCAGCGCCAGGTCACGCCACTTTGGGCGCTAGTCGCTCTTGATTGGGCGGCTTGAATCGCTTGGTTCCTGCCGGTACCATGGCGCCGCTGCCGGGACACAACAGCAGGCCAGCCCCTATGCTGTGCCCAAGATCGGCTTCACCACCATATGTCAATTTTGCTTTTTGCCTGGCTGGGTGGGAACCAATTGCAAAAACATTCAGGGACACAACGGCGGATTCCCTGCCGGACCCGGTGCAGTGGCCAATTTTTTCTGCTGCTGGCCGCTGTCACTGACTGGAAAGGAATAGCCAATACCGCCCGATCTCTGATCTGGCCCCGGTCGTACTGATTTTGGCTTCGGTGCATGTGCTGCGTCTGTGGTCGTACAAGGCAAGAGGTGGCCAAGCTGGCCAGCTCTCTGAATGCAAAGCCCTGCGCCAAACCTGGACCAGGCCCGAATAAAGCAGCCAACACATTGGCATCTTGGGGAAGCAGTCCATAGATCTTGATCAGCGCCAAGACGACGAGAATAAACCAAATGACGAGCATATTGGATCTATCTCCTAAGCAGCAATGCAATTGCCCTAGTGTGATTCCACATAATCACCGTAATGGTAGGACTGGCTCAAAATCTCCTTCACCACGAGGCTGCGGCGGGCCAACGGCCTTCATTGTTCAGCCACGCGATTAGCCGGGATTTAGACTCGGCCAATCAACCAGCCTGGAGGTGGCCAAAGGCCATGTTTGGCCGTTGAAGGAACATGTGTCAAAGGGACCCTGGAGATCTTGTGCTCTGTACCGCCGTTGGGAACTCGTAAGCTGCGACGCAGCCCAGATTGCAGGTGGAAAATAATGCGTGCACAGAAATGAAGCTCATGTGCCAATAATACTCGGTTCTTGATCAGGTCATCACGGCATGGCCGGTCTCGCCTACGCAGCGACCAAGGAGTATCCCCCCATCGAAGGCTGGCAGTTCCCTGTCTGACCCATGTACTCGGCCGATTCGCTGCCAAAACCCTAATTATCTTGCCTTTTAACAGCATAAGCCCCATCTCCATCGGCTTTAGCTACCTGATTTGGGCATGAAGCCAGACTCCCCAGAAACGCATCGGTGCATCCACGATGTCCACGATGTCCACGTGACCGTCTAATCGTTTCACAACCTCTTCCGCCGGGCCAGCAAAGTCATGTTTCACGCAACGCCGTTAGTGGTTCCTTCTGTGGACACGTAAGGCATCGATGCATCGATGCCTCGATGCATCGGCACCAACGTGCAGCCGACAAAGTTTGAGATGGGCAGACCAGACTTTGAAATAGAAAATAAGAGTCACAGCACAGTCGCACGAGCACAGAACCATGATACCGAGACACTGTCAAAAGTCAAAAGCAGGGGCCAAGGGGCAGTGACGGCTGCAATTCACCTGTCATGCCTCGATCTCTTCGATCTCTGTGTGAGATGACTCTGAAGCAGGAACATCGTGCTCTTTGGTACATACGCTCGTCCCCCGCATCTCAAGACTTGACCCGGAAAAACTGTGTCGCAGTCCCTGCCTTGCTACTTGTAGGTCGGGAGTGAACCTTGTGCGATCTCTCATACTGGAGGCTCTTGAGTTCTTTGCCGAAATTGTCAAGCTTATGATTAACCTCATGGGCTAATGCAGACCTCACTGCCGAAAACGAGAATTTGGACTATATGAGTTTCCGTTTTGAGTGTTGGGGCGGAACTGAAGCTTGCACTAACTAGCGAGGGTATGAATAAATCCCAGTCAGGCTTTACTCAAGACCTAGCACGGATTCGACGGCAGACTGCCTTCTCAACGTCTGCCTAGCCAGGCGAACCGATAGAGGAAGCCATGTACAATGATCCGCGTGCCGTAATGCACTGACATATTTGGAACCCGAGAATGGCAAATACATTTGGTCTCGTTACCGCCAATGTGATAACCACCGTAATAAACTATCCCTAGCCATCGCTCAGGGCTGTCAACAGGCACTCATCGGCCAAGAATGATGGTCGACAAGGTATGGCATCAAACTGATGACCAAGGGAGGCCTTGCAGACTTACCCAGTATGGTTCACTACATGATTTGATCCAGCTCCAGCAGCGGTAGACCTTGCCTTCACAGTCCAATCATGATACTCCGTACTTGCTCCCAAATCTGTTAATTGGAACCAAGGTACGGGGTAAAGCATGTTGCGCTAGAAAGTAATGGGTGAAGAATCAAGGGAAAACTACTTACCCAAGTCGTTATTCCCAGAATGACTGGTGGGAGACTTGTCACTTCGGCGCGTTACGAAGAACCCTCATTAGAACCCTTGGTTAGGCCGGTACCCCATACCTTAATCTCTAAATTAATATCCTGTACCACATCGACTGGCATGTTGTTGTCGTTTGCGGAGATGATTCAAATGCAGACACTTCAACTTCACAAGTCCAGTGGCCAAACTGAATGATGTGCGCTTAAGGTGCTTTGCAAGCGTAAGGCGTTGCAAGTGTGGTACCTCGAATGACCGATTGTAAGTTCCTTGCGAGAGCCTGAGTCTTGATCCGGCTGTTCACAAACGAATCTGCTCCCTGGACTGGTCTGTCGCCTTGGTGAAAACCAAACCATGAGGGTAACAAGACTCTTTCTTTTAGCATTGGAGACTCACCCTGTTCGTCAGGTCGCTCAAATCTACGTACCTCAATGACCCAGCTTTCAGCTTGGTTTTCTTATCACAAAGGATGAAGATGACGAGGCTTGGCAAGAATCATTGGATGGCTACTTATGTCCGGCCCGGATCTCCACATGACAACCACAACAGAATACCCAGGGTTGTGAAACATCACCAAAGTCGCTTATGCCGAGAAACGACAAATGATCGAGGAGGATCCACTCTTCTTGCATAAAATCGCTGCGCCGTATCTATCTCCAGCGCGAAACTCCAACAAGATCCGATCCGAGAGATGCAGACCCTGTCACCATCAGCGATGCCACACTTGGACGAACTTCACAAAAAGCAATCACACTGCGCAGGATCATTCCCCTGGTCGCTTTGACTCGTACCTTGACCTTTTCCGTGTTGTCGTTGCTTTTATCCCGCCTATCTCTGAATTTGATCGCCTAACATCGGCTTCCCGCCAAATTCTGGAAGGATTTGCGAACGGTCCAACGGTCGCCTCATTTCTGATTTGCTCATTTTACAATCCCACGTGAAAAGTCGTACGTTTTTATCCAGCCACCCAATACTGTAAATGGTCCGTGGGGTCATTCGGCAATAAGATTCCTGTTGCTCCTACTATTAATAATCATCAAGCATGTGCCCCCTGAAGGATAGGCACTACTTCACCGTCTGCCTTTGCATTCACTATAATATGTATGCTATAGCTCAGAAAAGGGGGCTCCTGAGTCAACGCAAGTCAACAATACTTCGCTATGCCCCAACGAAACTTGATTTGGTCTATCTTTCATATCCCCGTGGTCATCAAAAAATAGTGTGGCTTGACCGCTCATCTGCTGTAGGCCTAGCAGCAATGAAAACCACGAACGGTTATGAATAGCATTGCTGGTGCAGGGACTTGGATCCTTGCTATCTCGGTCTTTTATCCTACCTTATTCTGACGATTGTACACGCGAAATCATATTCTAAGCTCTCTAATAAGTTGCTTCAACTCGGCTGCCACATCTTAACATTCGACGTCTTCTTTCGCGATGTATTCCTCAATTATATGGAATCAAACCGGGCTCACGTTGGGGCACCGAATTGGTTATATGACACACTAATTAGATCAACAAGCCAATATATACTCGAAAGACCTGGAATGCACCATCAGTAGGAGATCGGGTATTCGGCTTTTGAGGATATACCTTTGTGGAAGCCCCTCAAGTGTCATCGCAATACTCGTGGAGATCTCACTGGACAAGCCTTTGCTTGCATTGAGAGTTCCCGACTGTCTTTGTAAGGATGCGAGTCCGATTCAACCTCTCTTTGTTCAGAGGGCATTTGTCTGTGACTACAAGGTATAGACGCAATTCATGCAACCTTTCGACTGGCCGATATAAAATTCAATCTTAAGTCAAGTCTGCTCTCCTTAATCTTTGCAAATCTCAAATTCCCCCAAACCATACAACTGTGCTGCGTTGAAACAATTCTCACACCACACCTTTCCCCGAATCACCTCCAGATATAATATCCACCATGCCTCTCAAGCACAAGAAATCTCTCAAACCAATTCTTACTCAGCCGGATCCTACATCAAGATCTCTCCGTGCACCCCCTTCCCTAAATCGCAATCGCGAAACCCAGCTGGTTGACGTACCTGAAGCCTCATCCAGTCGCCTCCAATCCAAAGCTAAGCGTCAGCTCGCCACTACCAACAGGAGGCATGCTCACGGTCGCGATACAAAATACCTCGCCTTCTCAACCATTGCTTGGTCTGCCGAGCATGATGGTACAATCCAGCAGGCCGACGTCTGCTCGGATGGCAAATTGGCGAGGGAGCGCCCGGCTCTCGATGCGAACACATTGCAGCGCGTGAAGGAGAAAAGCTCTTCTACGGACCCACAGAAGTATCAGCAAGAGGGCAACACGCAAGGGCAGAGGAAGGTTTATCGTGGGAAGAGAGCAGCGAAGGCAATGAAGGCGGAGGGAAAGAGTGTTGAGTGGACATCGAACATGTATGATGTTCTTGAGAACATCACCGAGATGTAAGACAAGGATGGTGTGGGTCTTTTGCCCGGAAAGCCGCTTTAAGCTGTGGCTGCGGATCTGGTGATGGCTGGAATGTGAGTGACCCAACTTACTCAGTTATCCTTGCTCTTGCATTTCCTTGGTTCATTTTCTTGGTAAACCAATTGAAAAAAGAAACTAAAAGATATCAAATAGATGGCGGAAACTTCTATCTTTTTGGTTGCTACTCTCAGCACCGAGGTGGAGTGGCATATCATCTATCACACCAGTATAGGAGTGATCTACCTGACTATGTAATATAATGGAGTCGTTTTGGAGTTCTGAGAACGCGTAAAACTTTTGCTTGAGAACGATCTTGTGGGTTGTGCTGTAGATGTACATGGTCAAAGCGATATCGTGTCAATTGCCTGAGATATCAGTGATTGCTCCACTAGAATCAGTTCGATCGGGCGTTGGGGCGAAAATATGTCTTCTGTGTGTAAGAGCAAAAGTTCTACTTCGGCATGTTTTCTTGTAAGCTTTGAACAGTGGTCAAGCTGACGCAGAGCCCTTCGAAGGGGGAAGAGGGTTGGTCCCAGTTCGACGTGTTGAAGGTCTGGTGATAGTCCTCGTCCTCACTTTATCAACAGCGTTGCCCTGTATTCACACCTGGATAGCCAAGATCTAAGAGATATCGATTTGAGAGAAGTATTCCCAGCCATCGAAAAAGGAGCGGCGACTTGAGCTTCTCGTGATAGCGCGAAGTAGTTTCTGAAGTGATTCTCTCTTCCTCCACGACCACCTTTCATTCACCTCAAACCTTTGCTTCCTTTCGCGGGACTGTGGGTCACTCTCAACTCTCGATAATAGCCCCGCTGAAGAATAGAACTATTCACCATCGCTACCTCATTCACCAGTCTGTCTTTGGCGGCAAATTCACTGTTGACTCCTTTGAAGCCTTTAGACGTCTCGTTCCCTTCAAAATGGGGCACCAAGAGACCCCAGATGGCTTGGTTCCACAACACAAAGAATTCACCTTGCTAGATTTCCGCCAATCTCTGATTTCTATTTCGGAATTCCCTCAACCGCCTTCCTCTACCCGGTCGACTTCACCTGTGGAAGCTCCGCACGTTGCCGGTCCCAAGTCTGCTGAAGAGCAACAAACGCGAACAAGGAAACCCAGTGCTCGCATCAACTGCAGTGGTGACAGCAATGACAGCAAGGGCACACCTGACCACACCGCGACGAGCTTCCTTCCAGACAATGACATCGTCGAAGGCCAACAAAGCTTCGACAGCGACAGTGACGTGACAGTCCCCACCGACATTCTTGGCAGCGAGAACGACAGCATCAGCTTCCTCGACAGTTCGCCAGCCACGTCCAGCACATGCACCGATGCTACCGCTCTTTCACCAAATCCAGAATCACCCTGGACCAGCATGCGACGCACATACAAACCACATCACGAGTCTTTACATATCAATACCTCATCTCCTGCCACTTCTACGGCCAGTGTCACCCTTCCCCACCATCACTTGCAGTCTCCCCCTCGTCATCGCGAGTTCGATATTAACGTCCACATACCGAGTCCGGGCTTGAGCTTTGAAGACCTTCCGAATGCGCGCACGAGTATCGTTTCTTCAACCGCAACGGTAACTGCAAGTGGTGTGCCAGCATCTCCTGTCAGATCACCACCATCACCACTTCTCCCCCCCTTACCATCAAGGCCTCCACTCCGCAGATTAGCAGGAGAGAATAACATGTATGGCTTGGGTGGCAAGAATGCGCTTGCGTACTATTCGCCAAGTCAGGCGAGGGCTCATGAGCTAAGCGACAACCGAGTGAAGACAGTCGCATACGACGACGTCACATCCAAAATTCCGCCTCGGACGCAAGATATATGGAAGGATCAGGATGGAGATAAGGATGAGCTATTCTTACCGCCGCCGATGCCGTTGAAGAGCCCCACCAAGCCGGCGATTCCGCCGAGGAGTCCAAAGCGAGCAACAGTACACAGAAGAGTCCCAGCCGTTGCGAGCTTCGCTGAGGATTGCACATCAGCTCGAAACAAATTGAAGGGCTCCAATGTTGCTGAATCGGTAGGCGACTCGGAATATGACTGGGTGAAAGTGCCAGGTCCCCTCAACGGCGTGGATAGTCTCTCACCGAGGCCTGGCAGCATGCTTCTGGATCTCATTGCCGAGCTTCGCACGGAAAATAACGATGATGACACCGGCGATGAAGCTCCTGCGACACCTACGCCAATTCTCGAAGCGAAACCGAGGGTCTCGACCGAGCACGAAGACAGTGGCGTGGCCTTCATGATCGATCCTGATGTCCAAGGGGACAGCACTGAGGCCTCAACCCACGACAGCGGTTCCATCGCCGCAGCCGTCGAAGATGGTGCATCCATTGCCAGATCCACTATGGCAGGAAAGCTTCAAGCAGAGGAGGCAGAGGTCGAAGCATCCACTCAGCGCTCGCATTCACTGATCGCCTCTCTCCGTCGACGCGCCACTGAGCTCGCAGCCAAACAGCAGCGCTTCGCGAGCACAGTCCAGACTATTCGCCAACATATTGCCTCTTGCACTCCTGCTGGCGCCACAAGCCAAATGCAGAAAGTACGTCTTCTACTGCGGCAGTCGAAGCTGCGAGAGGCCGAGCTGATGGTGCAGGAGTTAGAGATGCAGAAGGCGCTGACCGAATGCGTGATCGAGCTTTTGGAGGTACGAAACATGATCGGGTTGGGAGAGAAAGGGCACAAGGAGGCAATTTGTGATGGATGTGTAGCTGCTGAACGATTTGAAAGGTCGAAGAAGGGGGACATGATGAACGGTGAGAAAGACCAGGTGAGGAGGAGCGTGCTGGAGATGCTCGTCAGTGAGGACGCTGATGGGGGCGTGTTGGGATGTACGAGAGACAGAAACGATGGAAAGTGGGAAGATCGAACAGATGACAAGTTGGAATGCGAGTCTAAGGACGCCACGAAAGCGGTCTTGGAAAAGGCAGAGAAGGATGGAAAGCACACTGATGAAGCCTGGAAGGAAACAGGCAAAAGCCCTCATCATACAGAAGATGACGCTGCAATTGCAAAGGAGTATTCCGAGACCATCAGGAGGAAGTCAGTAGGGCAGTCCCATACTCCAGCTACTTCCACTTATGCGGTCGTCCTCGACACATCTCCGACCATGGATGCCAGCACTCAAGACGCTAAAAAGTTTGTCGAGGATCTCAATCCTGAGAAGATTGAGGGAGACGATATTGGCGACGACCCTGAATGGATGTCTCGTGGCATCTATAGAAACGTTGATCAAGACGCCACCACAGCCATAGACGTTCCACATTCGCAGGCCGTCCTCAAGCAAGATAGAAAGGTTGCAGAGCTCGAGCAATTGCGCAGAACCAATCCAGCCGTATACTCATTTCTGGGTAAAGCGCCCAAGCGATCAATAAGTCCGACGCGGCTGGCAACCAAGGGCCCTCTGAGGCCTATCCCTTCACTCCGACAAGATGGACCACTGCCTGAAGAGCTACCCAGAGTTCGAGCCGCTCATGAGTCGGACAGGACAGATCACAGGGGGCCGAAGGTTATTGATGAGCGGGAATTGCCAGCCAAATTCCATCTGCGGAAACTGATGCAACGGCGCAAAGGTGGAGGCAGCACAAGCAGTGATGGAGCTAGCCCGATTGGCACTGGATTGAGGCGAGAGGACGGTGTCATTTTCCGGTCACCAACGAAAACCAGTAAGGCGGAGCCGGAGAGAAGCAGCCCTGCGAAAGAACCCGCTAACGATGGAACAAACCAGAAGCATATCAACAACATGAAGAAGGTTACGGAGGCGAAGGAGTACGAAAGATCCAGTGAGGACACTTCGCGATCATCTGGTGATAAGGTCCAGAGGATGCCTTCCAGGGCAGAACAATTTATAAGGTAAGCACGACCTATTCCATTTTGTGTCAGTCATCAGCAAAAAGCAAAAGCGTAGAAAAGACTAACTCATGTTGGGATCAGCTCTGCGATCAAAGTAATGTTTCTGTGACAGTCAACGAGCTCCATTTTTTCCTTGTTAGATAGCGCAGGCCAGATTGACTGGAAGATGTTCATACAAGAACAAGGGATCTAGCCAAACCTGCCGTATGTATTTACAGCGTATACACAGAAGCAACACATTGCCTCACATCACAACACAACAACTTCTTAGCGCTTTGAAGATCTTTGGTAAGTTTTTCTTCACAGCCTCTTCCAGTTCGTCATTTTGGTTCGGTTGACCTCCCTGTCCGGAGTATCCGCCACCACCGCTGTATTGATCGTAGTACTGCTGCTGCCCTCCGTACTGTGGGTGATAGCCGACATTTGGTGGCATCTGAGCTGGTGCGCCAGTGAGGTCGATATAGATGCGGCCTTCGTTGTGCTCGGTGTGTTCAGAGAGGCCGAGCTCGCGACATATCTCTTCGACGCGTGGTTTGATCTTCTGGATATGATTTGGCGAATGATTTCCCTTTCCGACAATTCTTTCTAGGTTTCAGCTCGTTATTTCACTCCTTGGATTGCTCTGACCGTACACATGGAGATGCGTCTGCCCAGTGGATTGGGCGTATCGTATCCTCTGTTCTAATATCTGCTCGGCTTCTTCCACAAACTGTCCGTGTAGGTCAATCGTATCGCTTGCTACTCGGCCTTCGGCATTGTTCTCTCTGAAGATGAATTCTGAAGCTTGCTTATTGTATTGGTCCGTCATCTGGGCATGACGCTTGCCCTCTTCAGATAACTGGTGAGCCGCTGCACCATCGCCGCGCTCGTACGCTTGACGGGACTACTTCGTTTAATCAGTTGGCATCTGTGGAGATCCTTGACCATCTGCCGGATGCACACCTTAGCAGCGCAAGATTGTTGCTTCCCATGCTCTTGACGTGCGAGATCGCGAAGTCGATCATACTCTGCTTCAGCGCCATTGCTGGACTGATGATTGAAGGCTTGATCACGGATTCAGAACTCGTTGTACGACGTGGAACACTCATAGACTTACGCCGACCCCCTAGCTGGGCTGAAGGATAAGACATAGTAACAGAAGTCAGGCCAGAGACCAGGAGAGGAGAAACTAAGGAGATTCAGAGGAACGGAAACGGGTGTTTTGCCATTATTTCGCGTGTTCGGGTTCCGCTTGGTCCGTGCTTTGATGCTATTGATCGATCAACGACAATAGAACAAACAAATGATATCATACATCTCCAAGATTCACACACAAGGTTCATGACAAATTGTACGCGTCTCTTGGCTGATGAATTCGCAGATATTCTTGCTTTTGCTGTCAGGAGAATATTCCATTGGCCCCGAAAATTGGGGAAACAACTATTGTCAGCCCAAAGAGTCGCTGGCACTCCCATCCCCACGCAAGCCAAGCATACCTTACCTCTTATTACTACAACTCTTACTACGCATCATCGATCGTTGTACGAGGCAAACGGTGGTGATAAGCATCATCAGGAATTCGGCCAGCTTTTACAAATTCGCAAGAGCAAGTTATTTCATTTAAAGGCCTGTCGGTAATATGAGAAACTCGGACGCAGGAAGCCGATTGCGCCCTTCTTGGATTATCGAAATCCATAGCTTGCTTAAGAAGAGCCGAAAGCATCGAGCCATCAAGTCAATCCTGCCGCAGATTCGCTCCTTGATGAATCTTTCTAGCACTGCCCTACGGAAAGCCCTGCTGTCTTCTGATTGTGGGCACGGCAATCGCGTTTTGTCCGTCCGTCATCCTTAGTCCTTCATCGTTACCACGCAACGAATACAATCGCCAGCCTTCATATCGGAGAAGGCTTGATTAATTTTATCGAGCGACTGTCGGTGGGTAATGAACTCATCAACCTTGAGCTTGCCTGTCATGTAGTCGTCGATCAAGCTACCCATTTGCGTTCTGCCTTTGACGCCACCGAATGCACAACCCTTCCACACTCGGCCAGTGACAAGCTGGAACGCTATACCCAGGATTAGTCAACCGTCTTTCCTGAGGCCCACAGGCCCAGTGATAGCGTTTAGGCGGAACTTACGTCTTGTGCTGATCTCTTGGCCGGCAGCCGCCACTCCGATAATGACACTCTCCCCCCATCCCTTATGACAAGCCTCCAAGGCACTCCTCATCACGTGTACGTTACCAGTGCAATCAAATGTGTAATCGCATCCCCCGTCCGTCATCTCAATCAACCGCTGCTGAATCGTCTCTCCTTCCTTTAGCTTCGTAGGGTTCACAAAGTCCGTCGCGCCAAACTTCTTTCCCCACTCCTCCTTCTTGTCGTTGACGTCTACCACGATGATCTTCGACGATCCGTTTTTCACACATCCCTGGATAACGCTCAGCCCGACGCAGCCGGCACCAAAGACCGCCACGTTGCTGCCCTTTTCAACACCATCCTTGCCAGCTGTGATAACCGCGGCGCCGTAGCCAGTTGTAATGCCGCATCCGAGCAGACAGCTGCGGTCCATTGGCGCTTTGTCCGTGACGGCCACGACCGAGATGTCGGCAACGACGGTATACTGCGAGAAGGTAGAGGTTCCCATGAAGTGCAGCAGCGACTTGCCCTTGCAGGTGAAGCGCGAGGTGCCGTCTGGCATGACACCCTTGCCCTGGGTCGCCCGGATCTTGCCGCAAAGGTTCGTCTTGCCTGAGGTACAGAACTTGCATTCGCGACATTCGGGAGTGCTGTCATTGGACCAATGTTAGATGAGAGCGTCTTATCTGACTAGAAGATGAGATCGATAAAGTGGAGTATCTATTGTCATTTACTGATAGTGATGGAGGTGGAGAAGGCCGTACTATAGTGCCACAACGTGGTCGCCTGGCTTCACAGATTCGACGCCTTCGCCGATAGACTCGACAATACCCGCTCCCTCGTGTCCAAGAACAATAGGGAAGGCACCCTCAGGATCCTTGCCCGAGAGCGTATAGGCGTCTGCGGAACGATCTCAGCATCCGCGCCAAAGCATGCGTGGGCTTTTTCTCGGCAGCTTCTCACCTGTGTGGCAGACACCAGTGTAGTGAATCTGTATCCGGACTTCATGTGCCTTGGGTGGAGCGACTTCGATCTCTTCGATAGTGAGGTCTTTGCCAGCCTCCCAGGCCACGGCAGCCTATACAGGCAGTCAGTTGCTGAAGCTCCGCGAGAGTACAGTTCCTGTGAACCTTGCAAGTAATGGGCTATCGGGTGTATATTCCATCAGTTAAGTGACCTAAATGATCCGTAGTGGGGCAGAAGAAATACCTTGCCAACAGTAGACATGATGGGACAGATTTAATATTATAAGATGCGGAAGTACGGATGGCAGAGTCAATTGAGGGAGAGAATTATTGAGGTCGAAGCTAAGCGGGAGACAGGAAAAATAGTCGAAAGTGATTAATGCAAAAACTTCATTGGAAAATACCAGGGCAGAGAGTGATGATGCTGCCCCTCCATCGGCAGTTTACGAAATGTGGGGTTCTACACAGACACGACAGATCCCCTGCTGCTCACCGGCTCGTCTGAACCTGCTACGACAATGGTCGTGACAAGCTCTGCGTAATGCTTACCAGGGCAAGTGTGTCCTTCGTTATCTTAGACTGTGATGGCAATCTACCTAAGGTTTTGTAGATGTCGTATCGGCTGTTGGAGCCGAAAGGGGCTATTACGAGCGAGGCGATGGAACGACGTCATACGGTACGCAGGAAAGCTACCTAAGCCAGGAAAATCTTGCCTTACTGAGAAGTGCTTCCCATGGGGTTTGGGGGTGACTTATCTTCAAAGAGTATCTAAGTACATATACCAACCTTCTGGGAAAAAAAACAAAATGTCTGGTGCAGAAAAACGTTGAACTTTCATGCATCCTGGATGTGAAGGTTATCTTCTAAGCTACTCTGCGTCATTTGCTCCATTCTACGGAAATCTGTATCATCTGAAGAGGTCTATCTGAGTCGAGTTGCCAAGTGGTTGCCAGAATATATCTGTCTCTATCTCTCTTTTGTTCCCCGGGGTGTGGGACTCCCGCATATCGGTTGTATCCTATAGAGATGATCCCAGATCATTTAACCCAATTCAGTATCCCAGCCGCAACGACCCGACCGCTACCTCTACGTCCGAAAACAATAATTCGCATACATGAGAATTTGTTTGTTTCCTCTTTGACAAGCTCAGCAAGGACAGTTGAACAAGACGCACAACGTCTTGAACATGTCTAAAGCTACATAAAATAGTCACTAATAATATGTCGTTCTTCACCCATTTGTTTTGAGCCCCTGACACCATTGACCAGATCCTCATGTGAACAACGACCCTGACGAACGCCATGATGACCAGCAAGCCATCACCATCGTTTTTTACCCTTCCCTTCCCGCCCCACCTGCCTCTCCACCGTCCTGAATGCCCATCCCCTCTCCACTCAAATATCCTTCCCCCTCTGCGTCTTCATACTCTTTTATCAATTCCGCCACCACACTCCTCGCCTCATCGAACTCGCCAAGCCCATCTCGAAACGGATCCTCTCGCTTGTATTGCTCCAAAAACGCATTCCGCTTCCGCAACCGATCATACTGCGCCAGAATCCGCTTGAACAGTGTCGCAATCCCGGTGTGGTTCGCGAGCATCAAGCCCGACACTCGGGGGGAGCTCGGCGTCTGTGTATACGGGCTCTTCCGCGTCAAGGCCACCTGAATGGATGCGGGACCCCAGGGGATGAAGGTCGCAAGGCGACGCTCGCGGATGCGGAGCAGCGACTTGTGCACGTCGGTGGGGTCCGCCTCGCCCTGGATGATGTTGAGGATGGAGATGTAGCAGCTGGATTTGGATGGATTGGTCGAGACCATGCGGTTCTTAGGCTGTAAAAGACGGCGCATGACGTCGAGCACGGTCGTCTTGCGTACCGTTTTAGCTTGAGACAGTGACTCGCCCGTGAAAGGCGTGTAGGAGGTCATCAGAAAGTGGCAGCGGGGAACGGGGATGAGGCTAGCAACAAGGGAGACGAGGTCGTTGTGCATGTAGCCGGGGTAGCGGAGAGTAGTGGTGGACGCGGACATTACTGTTGACACCTGATCACTGTAGTCAGAGGCAGGCTTGGTCTAAGGTGCTGGTAAACTTACAAGTTGGTTAGTTTGCTGGAATGAGGGTTCTTGGACGTGGAGAGTATCGGCGGCTATCCTCGCTAGTGCACCATTATCAAGGACAACCTATACACATTTTAGCCTCTTGTCGGTACAGAGCATCCATCGATGAGTACTTACAACGGAATCGGCATTCTGTGTCAGCCTTCTCATGGACAGTAGGCTGTTATAGGGTTGAACCACAACATCGCCAACATTTTGCGTATCGGGAAATACTGAATAGGTCTGGATCAGCTTCTTCGGGAAGCGATCATTAAGTCGTTCCAACATGTAGCTCCCTAATCCGGATCCAGTGCCGCCTGCTATTGAGTGGAGCATCATGAAGCCCTATCGCTTGAAACTTAGCATTGAATCTGTCACAATCATCTTACGGAAGTCGGTTGATAGCGATACCTCAAGCGAATCGCTGCCGTCTGCTTCTCGGTCAATCATGTCCATAACCTCCTCATGGACCTGCTCGCCCGCTGCGTAACCAGCTGCCCAGTTGTTACCCGCTCCACTGCCATCCTTATGAATGTAGAAGTTCTCAGGATTGTATATGTTTTTGTATGCGCCCGTTTGTATGCTATTGATCACCTAATTTTAACACCAAATCAGCAAAGCCATCAATCTTGCAGACCCATCACGAGATATCTCCGACTAGTCGAAGTCGGACCCTGGCTGTGGAGAGTTGGCTACGTACTCGTGGTTCTAGGTCGAGCAAAATGGCGCGAGGAATGTATCGAGTATCATCAGACTACACGTAGTACGAGTTAGCAGGAGTCTTCGTCAGCGCACTTTGCGAGAAATCATTTACTTGGTAGAAGAAGACATCCTTTCTATCTCCTCCCTCCGTCGCAAAATCCTCGAGATTTCCATTCTGGCTGATTCCATGTTCTTGGCACAATTGCTGCCAGAATTGACTGCCAACTTAAGCCCAAGTCAGCTTTTGCAGGGTCAAGCGAATCTGTCTGTTCCTTCATGCCACTCCATGTATGACCCGTGAGAGTCTGGAAGGTGGGGCTAACATAGAATAGACGCACCGTTGTTACCGCATTGGCCAGCTTGAATAGTAATGATTTCTCTTGCTCATTCAATTAACATTTGACAGAGTCAATTTCTGACGACTGGGATTACCTGGGCATCGTGTCCCATGAACGGGAGTTGTGGTGGACTGGACGTGAACGACGCGTCTGAAAGAGTCGCGTCGCTAACTACCTACCTTACCTAGCTCTTTCGTACTGTAAGGCGGGGTTCACGCTCACGATGCAAAACTACCTACTAGGTAATGAGAGCAATAATATTTAAGAGTCATAATTCTATGCGTCGGCCAGATAATCTCCGAAATGATAATTCTAAAACGCTTTGAAAAGGTCCGATGCGCCTAAAAGTGGTATCTATGCAAGAAGGATTGCCCGCTCTAAACGCCTGCAAATGCTTCGAGTCGTGCGTCCATTTCTTATGCTGGAACTCTCCTCCGAATGACTTGTCTATCATTGATGCCTCTTCGCCAATTGAACCAGGGAAGCAAGAAGAATATCAGGAGTTGTATCCATAGTGCCAGCAGGATCGGTCCGGCTCCTATAGCCCTTTTTTCGCTTTCCTCATCCCACCTCTCACAGACATCCAAGTACGTCTTCGGATCATCGCTTATTACGCCATCCAGATTGTGTTGGATCGCCCATGCCATCCAAGGCTTACTATTGACGGTCCACCCAATTAGCGGCCGTTGCAGTGTGTGCAGTTGTTTTCTGAACCTGGCACCAATAGGGCCGATGAGTATGAAGATGAGCATGTTGAAGGAGCAATTCGGAAAGGCGAGGAATTTTCGAGCGTTGGAGATCGAGACACCAATATGGGCAATTGGAAAGTCAGGCAGATGTCTTCCGGAAAGACGGGCGTATTGAAGCTACACGGCAATATTGAGTAAGCACCTAAGATGTGAGGCTATGGTTGATTGCGCCGCCTTACAGTCCAGCATCCGAGCATAGTGCGCTCATTCCAAGGACGACCCTCCACGGGTTGCACATGTGCAAACGCTTGCGATATGAGACGCATCATCGTGTCGGCATCGTCGTCGAGCTGATAGTGTCAGGTGACATCGCGATGGAAGAACCAGGACTTCAAGCGCGGACTTACCTTGATGTCTAACAGGATCCATAGATGATGATGCTGTGGCTTTTTCAAGAATTCCAGAAGATCAATCAATCGAGGCATTGGTTCATTCGGTTCCTTAAGCGTCCGCAGCGTACTCAGGTAATTCCAATCACAATCGATGATCTTGTGCTCTTTCCCATAACATCGCTTAAGGGTAGCATCCTGAAAGGTCAGCAGCGCTCAAGTTCCTTTTATCTGCAAAGGGCACACACATGTGAGATGACGACAACGCCGTCCTTTGAAAGATGAAGATCTGTCTCAATGGCATGAGATCCAACTTCTGCCGCGCGAGCGAATGCCTCCAGCGTGTTCTCTGGATATTTTTCCTTGTACCCTCGATGGGCGATCGCTTGCGGAAAACATTTGCCATTCTTGTCTTTTCGGGCAAAGGCAAAAGATGCTTTGGAAGAATTAGCAGGACCTTTGCAGAGACCAGTCACAGCTACAGACCCATCGGGTGTATGGTAGGTGAGAGAAGATGCTCTTGGAGGTCTTTCTCCATTCTACAGCTCCTCCGGTGCGCCGAAAAGCTAGCTCTTATGACCGAGGAGCAGTCGATGATGGTCTCAAGGTGTTTGTCGCCAAGCAGTCACACTATCATGAGATCATTGGCCACTGGGATGGAGGGTTCGAAGCATGACCGTAAGTCTTGATTTGGACTAGGAGAAGGGGTGTATATGTGGGCAAACCGATAATGTGTGGGAGGGTTCCATGGATAGGGCTACTTCATATATCCGGGAAGCCAGTAGAGAGTTACAATAATGGTTTGAATCCGGCTGGCACCAGAAACAGACACATCCGCCCTTGGGCGGCGGGACCCGCATCATGATGCCGTGTACGGAGTAAGCTGAAGGAGCCAGGCCCGATAGCTGGGACGAGACGACCGGTTTCCACACGGAAGAAGAAAGATCAAAGGACTCGTCTCATAACGGGGGTGGGGTAGTCTGGGTCTTGTCCATAGAGAAGTGTCGCAGTCCGAGCCCAAGGGAGTGGCACATGTTGGCTCACCACCTCACGCTGCTGGGTTGGCGCTAAGAGAGTAAGCTTAATCATTAGCGTGCGCCGGCTCGAGACAGTTCCGTGACGCTGCGCGTGCCGGCCCTGCCACGCCTGCCTAGAAGAAACGCACCTCGCTCAAAAGGAGCTGATGCTGAGGGCACTTCTTCTTTCTTCCGAGGCTGCAAGCTCGAGAGCCGGCGCCTGGGTGCTCACTAGAGCGACGTCGGTGACGTTGTTGGCTGTGG
Source organism: Viridothelium virens (assembly GCA_010094025.1). NCBI lineage: Eukaryota > Fungi > Ascomycota > Dothideomycetes > Trypetheliales > Trypetheliaceae > Viridothelium > Viridothelium virens. The sequence goes on along the minus strand of ML991823.1, from coordinate 35,462 downwards.
GCGCATCCGAAGCATCACAGCCTGCTGGCCCAGGTCTATCTAGCAATGATGGGTGGATGGGTGCACCGTGGGTGGTTCTGCAAGATCGGACAACGCACGCGACAGCCGCGGATCGTCCTCGTCGATCAATCTGAGTTTATTCTTGTCACAGACCCCTGGAAGCGTTTGACTTCTCATTATTGTTTCATCATAAGGGCGATCTCCATTCCATCTCCATTCCATCTCACTCCCAGCCAGCACTTACAGCGCCATGTTTTCATGAGCATCCTCTACGTAGAGTGGCAGTGCTTTCACCCTCATCATTTCATCATCTGACGTCTTCTAGCCATGTGACTTTCAGCCACCAATTGATCAGAAGCAGGCTCCAGTACTCCGTACGCAGGGTCAAAGGGGGTGCGGTGAGCTATTCCGCATGGCTTTATCGATTGGTTGCATTGTGGCTTCGAGAACACCGTTGATCTGCACTAATATGCAGTGAGCAACTGCATGAGATGGTTAGCGCTTCATCTGCGCAGGTCAAACATTAATCACATCATTCTACACAAGAACTAGCAACTGAGGAAAGGTCGGCAACCCAATCGGGCGGATACTGCAATACGGATGCCAATTTCGAAAATAGCCTGGATAGCATCCAAAACAGGTGCAGGATATCTCGTACTTGTAAGCCACCGCCCCATGCTTAAGATTTATGCTTAAATTTCGTGGCGTTGGATCGTTCAGTTCCCCGATGCAAGCGAAAGCAGACCGAGGAGCGGCAAGGCAGTTCTAATTGGGACGACGTTCACCGGGCAAATTACCCAGCAGCGGGCAGAATTTCGAAATCAGATTTGAAATCGGTATTTGACACGTCTTTCTCCTTCGCCTGTGCTAGACCACTACGCTCCAGAAGAGGCTAGTAAGGCCCATACTCTGCTGGATCCGGTAGCGGGAAGACGGCCGGACTCTTTTTCCCGTTCTTACCCACCGCTCTAAGCCCGAAGACGACGTTATCCTTTGAAAGATTTACTGTGACCTGGTCCACCATGCCCACATAATAGCTGTGAGTCCACTATTTCCGAAATGTCAGTGTCCCTTTGAATCAATTGGAATTTTCATGGTGGTTTCCCATACCTGCTGCTGGCTCGAAGGACGCCACACAAGCTCATAGCCCTGCAAGAGCGAGCTATTTTGGATTTGCCAGTAGAATTGTGTCTCGTTGAGAAGATCCTCAACAGGCGTATCTGTGTCGGCAGCTGGCTCTCCAACGATGACGTCGAAGGTCACGTCGGTAGGCAGAGCGGGCGCGTTTGCAATACTCCACATGGCTGCCAGGTTCACACGTCCTACGCGAGCTGTATAGTCGTAGTCCACAAACTGCATATCATCTCCATATAGGGTTCCATCTTGGACTCTTGGGTCTTGATGCTGATGTCGAAAATCTTCATTGGGTTCTGTAAAACGCACAGCGCTGACGCCAGCCGACAAGAAGGACTCATGGTCTCCGCCACGGAAGAAACGATCTGCCCGGTAGACTAAGGCAACCTGCATGTCCGTGGAGGCAACGGCACCTTCGTTAACTTCCTGAACGAAGCGACCTAAATTTCGCGCAGGCGTGTCGTTCTCTCCTCCAATGGAGATCATCACATCAGCGATGGACGTGTTAGTTAAGTAATTGGTACCAGCGCCAAAGAGCCGAATAGTGTGTTCGTTGACAGGGTCGTAGGGCTCGTTGCTACCAGTCCCGACGATGTCATTGTTCAAGTTCGCCTCTACATCTACTGAAGCATTCTTAAGAGATTGTGCCTGAATGGGTTAGGTAAACAGGTTCTTAACAGCCATCCAACCCCGACTCACCAGGAAATTCGACCCATACAGGTTCTGCTCCTCCCCGGCCACCGCCGCAAATATCATCGTAGCATATGGCTGCTTCGTCGCGCAGATACGAGCCATTTCCAACACTACGGCCACACCGCTCGCATTATCATCCGAGCCTGGGGCGTCTCCGGTATAATTCATGACATCAAGCCTTCGACTGTCGTAATGACCGGTAACCACATATGCTCGATTTGGCTCTCCATAGCCTTTAATAGTAGCTACGATGTTTGTAATGTTGACGGGAAACGGGATTCTGTCTGCCACTGGCTGGATATACGAAGGCGTCGTGACAACCATGGAACCATTTGAAGGCGCCGCCAGCGCTCGCATCTCCTTTGCTATCCAATCTCGTGCAGCTCCAATACCGCGCGTTGGGTCCGTCTGCGTGGAAAGCGTGTGACGTGTACCAAAATTGGTGAGCGTCTCAATGATGTTCTGGATGCGAGATGTATTGAATTGTGAGAGCAGATCAGTCAACTCCGAATCCGCGGCTTGAGGTACGAGTGGCACTCCTACGTTTGACGGCGGCCATGCTCCAGCATTCCAGAGAGGCGACCCATCAATTCCAAAAGTTGGCTGAGGAAGTGACCATGATGCATTGCTGTCACCAAGAGCGATTGAAGTAATGCAGGAAAAGCAGGAAACCCAGAAAAGACGAGACATTTTGACTACTTGCTACAAGCTCGTAGAAGCTCCTCAGTCACCAAATTGGAACACGAGCAAATCCTGAAATTTATACAAATCTTTGAAATGCAATACCGTTCAAATAGACTACGCGGCTATCGGAAATCTCCAGTGTATTTGCCTTGAAGAGGAAGGCTGTTAAGCGTCGACTTGCCTTATCGAGATTGGAGAATCTGGGGCTCGACCTGCAAACCAATGGCCAGTAACCCCGCTTGTTCCATGGCAGCTGGTGGCAGCCGCCAACTGATGCTGTCATATCTGAACAGGGGTTGAGTATCCCCAGGAACAGGGTGTTGGTTACTTTAAGGGTGAAACGCGACTAACCGCGAGCATCTCATTTACGTCTCTTTACGGTGGGAATTCTTCGGAGTCCATCAACATCAATGGTAGCCTCATAGATCATTTGGTATGCTATAAAAGCTGAAGGTCCGATTATTTGCGAGTCAACAATGTCACAATGGTTTCTACGTAATTTCAGATGAGGTGCGGAAGCTAGTCGGATTGGGCAGGTCATTGAGAGCTTTCCGTGTCGTGTCAAACAGTCAAAGTGCGCGTCGGTCGGCACATCAGTACTCTAATGTCCCCTTTCTCTCTGGCTGGCTTGATAGATCACTTCAACATCTTTCAACTCTCTGGCAAATTTTCTCTATTGGTGGATTTTTCCGTCATTGGACAATAGCGGCAAGCAAAGAGGCTTTATCCGTCAGAGTATGAAGTAGAGATAAATGGTCCTAAAAGGAATCTAGATGGAAGGAACAGCGAATTGATCATAACAAGTGACGCGAATGAAATATTATTATGCTGCATTTAGCCTGCATCCAAGTCTGCAAGGTCTCAACCGCAGCGTTGAAATAGGGCATCGCCGGTCAGCTTACTCCTAATTTTTCTTGGTTCCGTTGCTTTTGAGGTTCAGCTAAACCCGATACATTACTATATCGATGCAAGGTCCGGGTTTGTCATTGATCCAGTGAACATAGCCGGAGTATGGATCATCACGAGACAGTTGTTTGTTAGTACATAATTCCTTACTAATACGAGGTCAGAGGAAGGAAATGTTGGCTCTCGTCAACGCCTTTGGGTAATAGCTGAAAAGATGTGGTTGTGTGTAGAGCCACAATATTTCTTGGGATAAAGTATCATTAGAATTTTTTGGCTTGCGGCCTCTCATCCCTTGCGGTGAGTTGAGTGAGCCACCGACTAACTACAAGGAGACTTACTGTTGCTCCTAAAAAGATGATGGCCATGATCGGCCTCCATCAAATCATCAAAGCTCTCATAAGGCCCACTGCGCACGGCATGGCATTGTTCCTTCTTCTTATCATCCGTCTAGCCATTGCTCGACCCCGGAACACCAGATGCCCCAATGTGATTGCACTGACAACACAAAGTAAGACCCAAGTCGCCACATGGATGATGGCTCGAATCAGGAGAGTGAGCGGACGCGGTAATGGCGAGTATTCTAGAAGTAGGATCATTAAACCGCTGAATTGCATAATCGATGCGCCGAACGCTTCTTCATCCTCAAGCCCGCTCCGCATGAAGGCAAAGTAGCTTGATAGCGGGAGAGTCAAGCATGCCAGGAAGGTTATCTGTTTTAGTACAATCACAGCCTTGAAAATTGTGGCGCTCACAAATGCCTCAAATATACGGTACTCCATATATATTGAATGTTCTGCTTCGTTATGGATTTGTCGTAGGCCGTGAGCGGACTGAGGGAAGGAGGTCCGGGGACTGACGATTCCCTCCATATATCTTATTCTAACGCCTGTGATGGAAGGTGGCAATGCGATCATGTCTTTTCATCTGTGCATTGACCTGCCGGCGATCACAAAGCGCAGCTGTGACTCCCCAAGACCTGAAAAGTAGTGTTGCCAGAGACTCACCCCTAACACAGTTGTGCGGGCAGAACTGGATGGGAGATGGGTCACGGCTTTGAAACGACAACGAAGGGAAGTTAGGTGGTAGAGTATTTGCCGGAGAAAAATGCAAGGAATGATGACAGACACGTTTGCGGCACGACGAAGAGGCCGTGATGATAGCGTGGCGATTATCATTACTATGAGCTAGTCATAACTTGTCTCCAAAACGACTGGCATTGATGTGGTCAAACATTCGTCTTCTATAATGATGCCTGTGGAGGAAGTCGTGCGTTGCTAGGCTTCATAAATCCGCGATTCCGGGCTGCCAACTCCATGATCGGTTGTCATAAGCGTCCCATCTCACATAGGATTTCCCTTCCACTGTATTTGATAACTCATGTGAGGCTTCATTGCTTTCTTGGATAAGACGCGGCAGATAATTGGTGAAAGTCGTTTTGTAACTGTTGACATTGCCCCTAGTTGACCTCGCTCGATGGAAAGAAATCAGGTGAAAATTGGTCCAGTATTGCCTCAGCCCTCGATATATGGCACATGCCAATGGGTACTAAATTGGGTTCGAAACTTCAAAGCGCCAGCAGTTTATTCGTCGTCGCAGAGAATCGGAAGTGAAGGCCTTCATCGAATGCTTATCGAGTGAGCAGGAGTACTACGATCACGGGCGCCAGAGAATCCAGACCAGTCGAGTACCAGCGATCTGACAAGATTCCATGCAAGTAGCAAAGTAAGTCGGTGTAGCAGATACCATGAAACAAAGAATCCAGGCCAGGACATTGGTCGCGTGTGTCACATTGAATCGTCACCGGACTAAATGGACTACAAGGAAACAAAATGAACAGTCTGTTGGTCCAAAGTCATTGTAGAGATCGTACGGCGTCATTAAAATAGTACATCTAGGAACAGCGATACGGATTAGGAAGAATTCATGGAGAGCCGAAGAGTAATGAGACTGGGAGAAGAATATCTGAACGTCCCGGGGACGCTGAAAGTCTACCATTCGGAATCCAAATCTGTTTGGGTCATGGGTTCTTTATCTGGCCGTTGGCATATTCCCAGGGTGTACAAGAAGTCGCGGCTGTGAAGACCGTCGGGTACCTTGAGCCTTTTGCACTGCTTGCAAGAATTGCGTGGACTGAGGGGCGGCCAACCGCTGCGATCAGTAGGAACATCCTTGGCCCATGTAGCAATGCATGATTCATGAATGGAGGACGACACACTTCGGTTTGAGAAGAGACTGAAAGATCGGGATTTCTTCTTGTTGCGCTTTTTGAGTGGCCGAAGATCCGTACTGTCGCAGGAACTGCAGCTTGGACGGCGACGAGCTGGGCGAAATTTGTTGACAACTTTGGTGAGAGACAACATTATGAACAAATCGAGGTTTTGTGATGAGCTAAGCGAGATAACCAGAAAAGAAGACTTGGGAATCGGGGGAGTTGAAAAGTAATTAGATAGCAGTATAGAGATTAGGGACTGAAGTGACAAGCTGATGTGTTGGGAGAAGTGGAGGGTGTAGCGTGGTAGAGGGAGGTGAGCAAGGGAGACCAGCGGAGGCGAAAATGTCAGAAGTAAGGCTGTGCATTTGTACTTGCGAGGTAGGGAAATCAGGGCAAGTACGTCGTTCTTTCCAGATACGAATGCCTCACGTAAAGCTGGACAAATCCTCGGAAATCGACTGGCTCACCGGCCTCGAGCGATCTTGCCTCCAATGGAACCATGAAACAAAACGCGTCAAGGACGCTATATTTAGAGCTGGCCAAATCTGGTAGTTCAATAGAGAAGTACCATAAAGGTGAACGATTTTTATGACCCGCAATGAAGATTATGTCGATTGACGAGGAACAGATCCCATTCGGCAACTCACGTGCATTCAATAAATGCGCTTTGGAAAATGCTATCATGTGTACAACGAAAGGGCCCGCTCTGGCAGTAAGAGCATGGCGGTTTGGCAAGAATTTGACTTTCGTAGAGTTGAGAGCTTACCAAGCTATCGTACACTATCGCCGTTGAGCGACATCGGGTGTCCAGCTCTGAGGTTGCCAGCTATCGCCACCCCCGGCTTTGGTCCATGGACTTTTCACTTCTTGCTGTCGGTCTCTCCTCCTGGCTGGCTTCTTGCCTGATTGACTGTCATGGTCTGAGTTTGTGTTGGGTTCAACTTCTCCACCCAATTCTTCCTGACCAGCTGCCATACTTCTGACACCTTCCATATTTTCTCCGTTTGCTTCAACCACACCTCCCTCTATCTTGTTGCCATAACCACCTTGATCTTTCGGCTCCATCGCCGGCCGAGGCTGTTGCAACTGGGGGGAGTCCCGATAGCTGGGAATACTAGCCCAACGCTCATCAGCTGCTGCAGCAAGCTGCTTCATTCGAGCTTGTCGCATCAGATCTTGCTGTTGCTCGAGGTGTGACGGCGCGTCCGCCCGCGTTTGTCGCAGCCATTGAATCCATTGTGGAGAGATCTGGACGTCTGCATAGTGCGTTTTCCGATTATAGCGAACGATGCGGCGGAAACGATTTGAATTGAGAGCATCCTTAAACTCCCAGAACGTGTTTCCGTGAAGGTCGGAGCCTGGGGGAGACGATTAGGTGCGCGATTTGATGGCAAATACCCAGGCTTACGTACCACACAACCATTTTCTCCGCCATGGAAGTTTAAGACTGGCCCATTTGCACCAGAGTCTCTGTACTAAGCCAGGGCCTGAAGACATGGGCATGCCGAGATCAAGTGGTGGCCGTTAGCGAGTAATCCATGGCGAATTGATGATGTTGTAGAAAAAGAATGCGCCACTCGGAAATGACGACGACGCGGGTGGCTGGGCTGGTGAGAAACATTTCCGCCTCGTCCCTGCCCCCACCATCAGAGGCATGCTTCTTTCTGGACTTGGTGCGGCATCTTCCTACCAATACCGTCACTTCTCTTAATCACTACGCCAACTTGTAAGTCATAGAACACAATTACAATACATCACGAAATCCGGCGTCCGTTGCGACAACATTGTCAGGCCGTGCCTGTTACGAGAAGTCTGATTCCTGATCACTTTGCGCCGTTGACGCGCCTGTATGAATCGCCAATTGCCTCGAAATCTGCACTTGCGGCCTATCTAGTCCAACATGGCTTCCGTTTCGTCCCTTGACCAGGACATGAAAAAGTTGCGACTTGGACGGTACACGCCCCAGGCAGCAAACGCAGGCAGAGCTTGGATTGAGTCTACCTTGGGCGAGAAATTGCCTCCTGGAGACTTACTAGAAACATTGAAAGATGGGGTAGTTCTCTGCAGGTCAGTCATATTCCCTCGTGCCTTTTCCTGTACAACATAGCTCACAAGTCAATGCTTCTAGATTGGCCAATCTTGCCGTGCCAAGTCCAGGCATCAGATTCAAAAAGTCGCCTATGCCTTTTATGCAGATGGAGAATATCTCACATTTTCTGAAAGCTTGCGAACTTCCGCCTCTGAACCTTCCTTCTCATGACCGCTTCCTGACTGTTGACCTCTACGAATCGAAAGATCCCGCTCAAGTCCTCCAGTGCTTGGGCGCCTTCAGTCGTGCAGCAAGTAGAATCAATCCCTCGCAGTTTCCCACCACATTGGACGGGAGGAGTAGTGGCACTATTAGTCCAGAGAAGACCGGCCCAACTAATGACGCATACAGTGGCAATGATTTGAATAGAAGCCGAGGACACAGTACGAGTCAAACTTTTGGAACGTCCAATTCTGCCACTGTGCCAGCAAGGGGCCGAACACTGAGTCCAGCGCTTACAGGAGATTCTAATTCATCCAAGACTACTGACGGTGGTACGAGGTCTCCCACTGGTCCGGTCAGCAGCTGGAGTCGAAAGGGGGATCAGGGCTTGACAACGCCTGCGTGGAATATTCATCAATACGGATACATGGGCGGCGCCAGTCAGGGCAACCAAGGCATTGCATTTGGAGCGCGACGACAAATCACCACCGCTGCTCCACATGTACCTAGCATGGCCGAAAAGGAACGAAAACGCAAGGAGAAGGAAGCTGAAGAAGAAAAGCTACGATTACAGGCAGAAGAGGCCGAGCAAAAACGACGTGTCGAGAGAGAGGCTAAGGAGGAACAGGCAAGGATAGAAGAGGAGCGTCGCTGGGAAGAAGAAACTCGACGACTACGTGAGCAAGAGCAGTGGCGGGTAGAGGAGCAAAAGCGCCAATGGGAAGAGCAAGAGAAAAGGTGGAAAGAGGAGGAAGAGCAAAGGCAGAGAGAAGAGAGAGCGGTGCAGGAGCACATTGATAAAGAAGCTCAAAGAAAACGAGCAGGTAGCGACGCTAGACTCAAAGGACAGTTCTTAAGTCAGTACCAGAAAGAACAGTCGAATCAAAGCATTGGATCTGCTGAAAGCGAACGGGTTCGAGAACTCGAACGTCAGCTTGCAGAAGCAAAAGAGCGGGAGCGACAGTATCAGCTCGAGCGCGAAGAGCGCCTTCAGGGAGATCAAGATAGATCCCGGACGCGAGCGCGATCAAAGTCAAGGACGCGAGCAAAATCAAGGGGAACATCACGATCTCGTAGTAGGGGTCCACCACCAAGATTAGTACGCGACGACGACCCCGATGCTAGCGATCACTCTTGGGCTGGAGACGAACGCGAGTTTCTTCGCCAGCAATGGAAAGACCAGCAACCTTCCTCACGACCCTTACCCGATCCTCAAGCCACACCAAAGCCACTTTCTCTACCCTCTCGTCCTCTTCCGGAGCCCTCTTTGGCCGCCACCAAATCACAAGATACTATAGCCAGCAAGCCAGCTACCACGCGCCCTCTGCCTGACCCTTCCTCCTACGCTTCGCCCTCCAGCTCCGCCAAGAATTCTACCTCTTCACCTCCATCTGCTACCACCACCTCTCGCTCGGCCTTCGCCCCGAACCGCATGCGGTCGCCGTTCGCGCGTCCTTCGCCTTCTCCCACCTCCACCACCTCACCCCCCTCCAATTCCAATTCCAATTCCAATTCCAATTCCTCTTCCTCCGCTCGCCCAGGTGCACCCCCCACTCTCCTTGAGCGCGAGAAAGAACTCGAACGCCAACGCCAGCGTGAATGGGAGGAGAACCAGAAGGAGACTGCAGCGCGGCCGCGGGATCGTGGCGAGGGCATGGGGGAGGGCCAGACCTGGGATGTGAATCAGTATGGATGGTTGGGCGGGGATAGCCAGAATCGAGGGGGCCAGGGGATTGGGTTCGGGGGCAGGCGGCAGATCTTGGGGCCGCGGCCACGGCCGTGAGGGCAGAAAGGATTTCAAAGGCCGGCTGGCGAGTTGGAAGGATGGTGGCGCCTCGCTTTCAGGCAAGACAAAAGCGCGGATTGATCGTGCAGGGGTGGGGTTATTTGGTTTGATTGGGACAGGGATTCGGGATGCTATATACCATCTCCTAGATTTAGATCATTTTGTGTATTCAGCAGCTTTTGCCAAATCGCCTAAATAAGCAACCTATAGGTATCCAGCAACCATTCAGTGAGTCGGTTATTGTACATAAAATATATCATACTGCACACCTGTCACCAACGGAACGCCTGTGTAAATGCTGTGCCATAATTGAGCCTTGGCAATGCAATGTCGAAATCCTATTCGCTCCCTCCCTCTGTGTTCCCATGTGTCCACACGAAATATCGTACTCAAACATCACGCGGCTACTTTTCCGTCCCGACAATCATTACATCTCGTTAGAGATGCTGAACAGGTACAGTTTCTATTGTCCTGGCGGTCCTCCATATCCGGGTGGTGGCCCCCGCCCCATTGGTGAACCCTGACCGGGTGGCGGGCCCTGCCCATGGTCGCCATGACCCATATTCGGCGGCGGGAATGGTATGCCCCCCGGTGGGAACGGTGGCATACCCTGTGGTGGTGGGAAAGGTGGCATGCCTTGTGGCGGTGAACCAGCTTGCCCAGGGCCTTGTTGACCCGGCGGAGGAGGGAAGGGAGGCATTCCGCCCGGGGGAGGGAACGGCATGCCCACTGGAGGCGACATGTTGCTGTTCAGGCCGGCGTTCGGATTTGGAGGAAAGGGAGGCATGCCGCCAGGTGGAGGGATGGGGGGCATACCGCGGCCGTTTACTTTCGTGAATTGTTAGCATTGACTGTGAGTGGTTGGTAGGACAAACAGAGAGGGGAGTGGTAAGTCTACCTCCGCCAGGACCTGGTGGTCCACCAGGTGTTGGAGGGAAAGGCGGTAATGAGCCTGGGCGTCCTGGGAACGGCCCTGGGAAGGGCAGAGGTGGCATGCCGGCAGGCGGGAATTGGCCAGGTGGTTGCTGAAGCATGGGATTTGCGCCCGCCTGGCCTTCGGCCTTATAGGAGTTTGAGATAGAGTCAATGACGGATTGCGTTTTCTCGTGGCCGATTTCTGTGGTGCTTGTTATTCGGGGCACGTAGACGTAGTGAGGCATGGGTGTAGCAACATACGTTGGTAATAGTCAACAACGTTGCGGAGATGATTTTTGCCATTGTTGTGAGCCTTTCGGACGCTCATAGAGTCATGTGTGAGGTAGACATCGCAGTAGTCGCCTTGGGACCTGGAGTCAGCTTTGCGCTCTAGATACAAATTGTTTGCGACTTGAAATGCGCCTACAGAAGAGTGCTAGGTCGTTAGCAAAGAGTGACACAAATCGATGGATGGGATGAACTCATATTTTGGCATCTTGAGGTATTTTTGCCCAATTACTTTTAAGACTCTGATCGTAGTTATGTCCTTCGTACACTTAGGTCTTTACCTAGGTATCAGTGGTATCCTATAACCAAGGATAAATTCACGGGAGAACCTCGGGAATCGAAGCGCAAGCTCAAGCTTCGGCACGTGATGGCGTGTTTTCTTACCTTAAGAGTTACCTTACCTTAGTGCCTCAAGATCTGGTTGTCCCGCGTTCCGGGAACCTGGGTTCGCGTCAACAGCAGCATGTTTTCTATTCGAGGCCAGCCGCCCACTATGACGTGAAAAAACGCGCGCTCGCCGTATCTCGTGGATGCTCGATCTTCCTGAATACCTCGTCTTCCTCTCTAGTCATGGCCTCTAGTAGCTCCAATGACATCTGGCGGCAGATGGGCTACGTTCCTCCCCGAGGTCCCTGCAACCATAAACAGTCATTACTCAGCGGCAACTGTCCATGTCTGCGCTTCATGCTTCATCCCTTGAAGGTGCCACACGAGAGCTCAATACGAAAGATAGTCGACTGACATGTTTTTGACAGATTTCAAGTTCATACAGCTGCGACGGCTGTGGCCACCACGCTTCCTTTCATGCTATGGAGAATAAGATCGACGACGAAACTATCCGCAAATGGGAAACCGAGGGTCAATATCAGAAAGAGTTTCAGGTGTCTGGCTCTCCCCCAAGAAAGCGCCGTCGTGGCGATATCTCGGAGTCAAAGTCCAGTAAGTTGAAAAGCTTTGGATTCTATCATCACGTCGCATCAATAATTTGCACACGATTCTAGGAGCAACACATCTGACGATCAAGCTCCCACCAGACGGTCCTAAAAATGTAGCGCTTGCAATGACTGATGGCAACGTCACTGGCGGAACACATTTGATGCCACTAGAGATCGAAAGTAGAAGCCGACCTATGCTGGAATGGGTAGACGAAAACGACGGAGGGTACTGGAAGACAGATGATGGTATCCCCCACAGTATAGCAGCACGGAGCAAGACGACGGGCCGTCTTCTGGCGAGGTCTGAAAAGAAAGGCGGCACGAATGGTTGCGCGCGCGGAAGATCTCGAAAATAAAGCTTTCGAATTCATCAAGAAACCTGGTTATAGTTTCCTTAGCATGATACCCTCTTGCAAGTCTGACTGAGACGATCATGAAGCTCTATCAGATTGAGATAATTGCTTTCCTCTGGTTCTTTAGTTGAAATGCATATAGCAAACGACGAATCAGCGATGGGCCTCTTGCCACTCGCGCATGAAGTCATCTCGTTGTAGGAATGTTGTTATCATTCAATCTAGATATATGACTGTCTGCCAAAGGATAGCCTTGCCGTAATGTCCGAAGCTGCCTGGGCTTATAGACACTAGAGGTGGCCGGAGTTTTGGCCGGAGTCCCGCTCTACGTCTAAAGCAGAATCATCCAGCTACCTTAGATTACTACACATTGATCATCAAGTTTCCTTTACTTCTTGTCTTCTTTACCCATCGTCTGAGTTTGGGTTACGAGCTGTGAGTTCTAAGAATTCTTGTTGGGAATTTCACTAAAACTATCGAGCTGGAAAACATTAGGCCACGATCGACTCAGTTAAAGTGGCGTTCTGGCTAGCCGCGCTGTACCTCATGCTAAAAATCCCACTTTCTTTGCAATCCGTTCCTTCTCATTCGTGAGATGCTATGTAGAGCTCTCCATCTAGCGAAAACTTATATTCTGGCATGTCATTTGAGAGGCCGGACGACTATCGTAATGATCCATATTGGAAGAAGCGGAGATTGACGCCTGCCCAACTTCTCGTCCATGACATTGAACTAGAACATCGGGGCGATGGCAAAGGAGAGATTCTCAAAACTCAAGAGCTTCTGTCTTCGACCATTGTCCCTGGTGAACTTGAAAGAGATGAGCTAAGGGACCTTTTGGAGGTGACCGAGCTATCTGCACACCCTATCGAGCAACAGAAATGGAGCACCTTGGTCGATGAGTATGGATGGCTTCAAAGTTTGCGCGATCGAAGCCGTCAAGGTAGCGCTTTTGTTGAGCCAAAATTGAGACAATGTCGATGGATGTAAGTCCTCGGACATTTGATTCCTCTCTTGGAAAGCGGCGCTGATGCTATCCTTCCAGCCATATTTCTAGTAAGCAGACAGAGTACCTTGAAGGTGTATGCATTCCTTTCGATGCGATGTCGAATTGTTTCTGATGTCTACTGGAAGTGTCTTTTTGGACTATCTGATTGGCGGTTGGAACCTAAGAATGTAAGCTCAAGCCTGCGTCAGCTGGAGCAATGCATTTCGAAACAAGAGCGCTTCTCTAAGCATGGAAGATATTTCACTCCATTCTTCCAGAATCTGTCAGACCGGTCGAGCAAGACAGCAGACCCTCCGCTACTCTTGAGCGTCCCCTTTCTAGATTGGAGTGTGCAAGGCAAGTCACCACCGCTGAGGTTTCAGGTCGATAAAACCGAAGGTTATCGATCAAGTCGTACATCATCCCATCTTCTTCGTTCCGTTCTTCAACATTTCTACAGACTTGAAAACACTGCGGAGAGAGAAAAAGAACAAGTGTTCTACAAATATCGACCGTGGACGACCGATCGTGAATTGGATCTCAAGATCCGTCGTTGGTATGGGGAGTACCCGACTGGTCTCAATGTTGATGAGCTGTGGATCCTAGTCATCGACGACCGTCATATCGTAAGCTTTGCAAGCAATCAAAGCTGGAAGTCCAGGTGGCCTCCTCTGCAGATGGTTTATCGAGTGGCTGATGTCTCTTTTCGAAGCATAAGAAATGCATACTTCGTCTCCCAAAGGCCCAATGACTATACCGCGCTTACACATGCAGTAGCATGTCTAAACGGTGCAACGGGACTGCTTCATAGGAGCTTTTGGCCTGATGTTATCCTTTGTCTTACCGACCGGTACGCTGGATATCTGAACCATTTGCAATATCGCCTTCATCGTGCGCCGAGCACAAAGCTACTCATGGACTTGCTCCAAATACAGGAGGAATTGAACATTGTGATTAAACTCACTAAAGAACAGCTCGAGCTTATGTGCGAGTTGCAAAAGGCATGGAAAAAGCATTCTCAACGTAAAAGCAAGAAGCGACGTAGCACTGTTAATTCTGTAGCGAGCTCTAGTAGCGCCCTATCTGCGTCAGATGGCACGATGTCGACATCGACACCACCGGGAGTTTCGAAAACGCCGTTTGGTCACGCAACCCTGCGACAGCTCTCTCTAAATGCACAGCTTGACCCTCTCGCTCAGCTAATCGAGAACCTTCACCGAGAGCTTATGGACCTACAAGACCTTCATGAAAATAGTAATAATCTTGTCACGCGAACTGTCCAGCTCGTCAATATTCGATTGGAAGACCACGGGAAGGCCATTCTGGTCTTCACAATTGTTACCATCGTTTTTCTCCCTCTATCTTTTGTGTCAAGTTTTTTTGGCATGAATTTTGCCGACATCCGCAACATGTCTCAGGATCAAGGCTTATTCTGGATTGTTGGTGCATCCGTCACTGCTGGCGTCGTCGGTTTCTCAATGCTCCTAGCCTTTTACGGTACGGACATATCAGAGAAGTTCTTTGTTTGGAAAGAACAGCATCGGGACGCATGGCACGCATGGCCCGCATGGTCAAGACGAGGGCGCACGCAAGCTGTAGCTCGTAACGGAGCAAGAGAGTTGAGTTTTGAGATTTTGCAGGCGAGCAAAACGCAGGCTTGGCATGACGGCCCGTAGCCAGAGAGAATGTTGTTCTTCTCTGCCTCCAGTTTTTTTTACCCTTCGCTATCTATCCCGATTCTTCGGACGTGAGAGAGCCCACCCCAGTGTCATCAGAGCGATAGCCCGTGGCCGAGAATAACCAAAGCCAAATATCTATTCCCTTTCTGGATGACATGACCAAGCAACAAGGTCAAAGTTCTTGCAGGTGTACGAAGCACATAGTTTGAAATCGGGAGCCTGCATATTGGCGCTGGAAACACTCGAATCATAGCAAGTGTTGCCCTGCTGCCGTTTGCCTCGCCTTCACCTTGTTTGCAAACCACAACGCACTCTGGAAACACGTCTTAGCGTCGGGTACTACCTACAGTCACTTTCAGGATCCTCACCGCTGGCACTTGGAAACGCGGATATCATGCTTTACACTCAATGGGGTTTTTTCATCTTCGTCAATGGTCCGTGTTCTCAGAGTGTTTTGCCGCATTTAGACAAACTAAATTGCGGACATGTTTTCCTGCAAGGAGCTTACGAATGGACGTTTCCTAGTGTTCTAGGAGTGCACATTCTCACCTTGGACGTCAGTCCTTGGTACTAGCAGCCATATAAGCCGGGTTGACTGCACAATTGCTGAGATCTGCATGTATCTCTCAAATGTTACCACCAGAGGAGCTGTATTTTGACACCATGGGCCGTCCACGTAGCCTTATCGACGCATCATCCCTTCAATATGCTGCACGTTATCCTTCATTGACTCCTCCTCACCCTTCACGGGCAAGATTACCAGGAAAATCTTCGAACGAAGCACTTCAAGCTGACATGAGAGAAATTACCGATCCGATGCAACTACATGGCTTCCCGTCAGCTGCGAGTGCTCGGTCGTCCTCGTTTACCAGTGGCCCGCGACAGGCTAAGCCTGCCTGGTATATCACTCGTGGCAATGGTATTCTCACTCCCTTGATACCGGCGGATGAACTTCCCCATGAAGTTCGTCTACGTGGTATATCTCGTCAAATATCCTCGACTGAAACACAAGCAATGAACCATGTGGGTCATATGCCACACAACGGCGCAGTCTATGAGCTTGAACAAAATGCAGAACTTACAATGGGTTCAAGCCATACAGGGAATACCCACATGCGAGACATGCCCACGAACAGCAGGCATGCTATGGCACAGAATTCTGAAGATCTACAGCAGCTGTACGAAGAGCATGAGCGGGTCATCCTACAGCGCAGCCCCATCTTACCGGTTATGGATAGCCCACAGCGAGAGCTCAGCGATTGCAATCCGTCTACAGAACGCTATGTGAGTCCAATCCGTTTCTGCCATGAACTGCCAGATACTCATTCGTTGAACTACTATACAGACTCAACAAGGGACCATTTCGGGTATGGAAAGCTTGCCTTATGTTCGCGCACGACCTCCACCGCCTTCAGGGTTGGAACCGGATCTGAGCAAGAAGAAGTATTGCACCTTCTGGCTTCGCAAAGGCGAATGTGATTTCATGCAGCAAGGATGCTTATACAAGCATGACCTTCCTCATACTGCGGAAGAATGGACTCATATTGGATTCAAGACTGTGCCCGCCTGGATTAAGCACAAGTCACCGGAATTGGCGAGCCGGATCTCTCACGCGATGAAGGAGGCTCCAAATAAACAAACCCCGCCACGTGGCTCTCGACACCGTCGAAACCGTACTGAGCAAGTGAAACAAAGGAAGAGATCATTCAGCTTCGACAGCTTGGGCAAGCGCAAGTCTTCTGATGGGTTACCGAAAACTCTCCGCATCGGTCGTCGAGCCCCACATGGATCACGGCACGTGAAACCAGCGAGCACGCAAGGTTGTAATGCTGAAGTGTCTACTCTTGCGCCAGTACCTGCAAATCATGACCACGAATGCCTCATCGATTTCGGTCCTACGCCTCCATTGAACCTGGCAGCGAACCTTACTCCCGTCGGCCAGTCCAAGGATCGCGACAGTCTCTCCTCGCGCCAAAATCCTCTTAGCACTCCCATTGTTGACAGGGCCGATGCGAGTGTTGAACAGAGCTTGCAGTCTTCTAATGATAGGTACCCTCGCTTCGTCCCGTCCAACACACCCAGCCCAGTCCATACCACAGGTGCTTCCTGTTCCTTTACTACTTCCACACAAGGCCAGCCTCCGTCTCCAAGGCCTACAAACTCCAGCAATGGTGCAACAAACACTGGGTCTAATCCTCGTAGCCTATTCAGTTCTGCTCCTGCGCGTCTGTTCCCAGTCATCGAGCACAGGAATGCCGAATCAGGGAAACAAGATGTCGTCGACCGACCACCAACTCAATCCGATGAAATCAAGCAGCCAATCTCAACGAAACGAACTGTTCCGATGACTCAGCCACTGACCACCCGCCTGCCGTCTCTTCCCCACACTTTCGACGAGATCTTTGACGGTAAGAAACTCGAGACGCTTACGAATGACAGTGAGAAGGAATTAGGCATCCGAGCTGGCAAAGGACGACATCCTGCTGAGGGCTTGGTTGAGGGAAGTTCACGTATGGGCCGGTTAGGGCGGCGAAGGAGGAGTCGGAGGGCGTCGAAGAAGGAGAGGGGAGAGGGGTTGGAGGGGTTGGAGAATAGGATTACGGGGCGGAAATAAGCGGTGGGCGAGAGATAGAAGATCGCGCATATCAGAGCTAGGGGAGTCAGGTACGCAAGAGGGCAAGCCTTTCCGAGACTGCTCGCGTGAGCTTTGATGCAGTAATCTTCGATGGATTGCTGCATGATGTCACCCAGCGTTGGCCGTCTGGATGATTTGGATTGGTTGACGTTTCGTAGGAGTCTGGTTCATTTGTAGGGTTAATATCGCTCAGTATCCTCTATCAATACCAATGTGTGTCGATTTTTCCGGCCCCTCAGCTTCGCAGAAACATTATTTACCATACTCATCAATGGCCGGCCATTCGAGAAGGCAATACCTTGTGAATTCACACCTATTATACAGTATTTACATATCACTACATAACTATGTACATGGGGGTTCACAATTCGCTCTGTCCACTCGTTGGCACTAGCCTACCATCGCGCCTAACCCGACTCTCACTGCACCCTTCGGTCTTGCAACAAATCGCTGTACAAGCAATCCGGCCGCGACACTTACGTTAAGACTGTCGACGCCAATATCGTTACGATTTCTGGCTGACTCGATGCAGACCTCGACGTGACACTTGTTTAGGACCCTACGCGAGAGACCTTCCTGCTCGCCACCAAGGACGAGTAGGGAAGGATACCGGAGGGTAGGATTACCGAGGGAGTTGAACGGAACGATAGGACGCTTATTACGGCCAGCTAGAGGACTTTTCGTGGGAGTCTGAGAGACGGCGGGGACGGTGAGGGCGTCATTGGGATCAGAGGCCCCCGGGGAAGGTGACAGGGCTTCAAGTGGGTCGAGTGGGGCTGCTAGCGCAAGAGCATCAGCTTCGTTGCTGTCACTGCTGTCCTTGATATGCGATTTTGTCGAAGAAAAGCCAAGTGGAGAGGATGGGCTGGGTGTGAGAGACACCCGCGAGGTCGCTGGGTCTGGGAGGCGGGTAGCAGACGGTGCCACAGAAGCGAAGATACGCCAACCAGCTTCTGCGCTCTTAGACAAGAACGAATCAACATTACCCACGCGAAAGATGGGTAGAGCCTCTGCGGCGCCGCTCGACGCTTTGAGCGCGGGACCGCTGGAGATAGACGCGGTGGCGCGATCGTGGATGGCTACAGCGTCGACGCCAAGAAAGTATGCAGTCCTGATGATGGCGCCCAAGTTTCCCTCATTTTTGATTTCGTACAGGAACAGGATGAAGGGGTTGCGCCAGGTAGATGTGGCGTATTTTACATAAGGGTCAGTTCCGTTGATAGCCTTTTCTTCAGCAGACTGGAAGTCTAGATCGACAGAGAATTGGGATTCGTGCCGCGCTACATTCGAAAGGTTCACGACTGGCATGATTGGGAGAGGAGAGGCTTCTAGAATTAAACCGTTGTGAGGACGATCCTTTGCCTTCCTGTCCATGACGCCGAGGAAGCTATCATTGACCTGGTGGACCTTCACATCCGTTTCTTTAACGAGCTTGAAGAGCCCGTCAAGGCCACTCCCTGCATCCCGTCGAACGGCGCGTTCATGGAGATATAGCTTATAGAACTTCCGCTTCTGGGCTTTCAGGGCGGCTACAACGGTAGAGTATCCGAACAGAAATTCGGACGCCGCAGTGGTATAGGGCATTCCCCAATACGAGTCCGGATGATTGCCTACGCTTCGTCCCGACGAGCGATCACCCTCTCCAGCCAAACTTCTCTTCCTGAGATCATTTTTCGTCCTTTTCGCAGCTGCTTCTGAGACTCTGTTGTCTGCAGTGTACGTCTTGACACTCTCCACGTCCCTGGGGACGTTGCTTCTTCTGCCATCGCTCGTGCGTCCATTTTTAGAGAAACGCGACTTCTCTGAGGAAGCTATAGGACGAGTACCCTGAGAAGATGTTTTTCGGTCCTCCAGCGAAGGCCTGTTTCGTTTATTTGGCGTTTGAATGTTCTTGTGGGTTCTGGAGTCGCCATCTCGATCTCTCTTGATGAGGGGCTTTCTCGATTCGCGGAGGGCATTCCCGATTGCAGAGAGTGTGGAGACGGTTCGTGAAGGGAAGGACAAATTGAGGAGGCAATTTATACATAGGCTAGGGCTGCGCAAGGCAGATATATACTTCATGACCCGGAAGAGAAATTTAGTGTGAGATGCGGATTAAAATTAGGGATGAAGTCACAAACTGCGCGACCGGACGTTGTTGGCGGCCGGAACCAAAGTAATAAACGCGTGAAGGTACCTCGCGTCTTCGAACATTCTCACCTTGACCAACTCTCCCTTCTCACTTTTTTCGTGCGTGTTCGCAGCGCAGAAGCGACATGGGTACCTGTAAGATACGTTGTGAGCCATTTCCTCTACATTGTGGTTCCACAGCACTCCGCCCTCTTCTCGATAGATCGGACTAATCGAGGCCTTCAGGATATTTTCTTCTGTTGTTTCCTGCAATGAGACTAGGGGCTTGACCACGTTGATATCCTCCGTCCCTTGGCTCTCGCTATCTACGTCGTCCTGGATGTGCCTAGAATCGCATTGATTCTTATGCTACCCTTTCAAAATGGACAATTGGGGCATCCAGTTCTCGCCGGCCCCGACGGGCTCCAACCGAGGAAGATCCTCCTCAAGCAATAGCAGTATTGTAAGACAACAGTCGATGGATGCTACTGTCGAATTGCCCAATGTCGAGGACGGCGGTGTCTACATATCCTTCGCGGATGAGGAGAAAAGAGTGCGGAAGGTCCTAAAGGAAGCGGGAGGAAAGCGAGACGAAGTTGCTTACAAAGTGAGATTTGCGGACAATCATACTGAAGAGGTGCGTCCAATGTTTCTTTCGCAGACGTTGAGTCAAGCATGTGTTTCAATTGGTCTGGGTGGAGGCGCGAAATGACTTGCTGTCTATCTACGGAGTACCAGAATTCCTTTGTCCATACTTGACAGCCCGATGGCCTGTGTTTGAACCTGATCATGCGTGTCGATCATTTGACATACTGCGGGACCCGATTATTACCATTTTGGGCTACCACCGAAGCCTCGACATTCTCTCTTCCCTTCGCAGCTCTCCGTAGTTTCGATCTCTACTCGTATCAATATCTAGCTTCTACTTCGAAAATTCGCACCAACATTTTATAACTCCACTGATCCTTCAGGTGCCTTTTGATCGCCTTCTTGGTCTGGAAAACGGCGCTTCCGCGCTTGAAGATTTTGCAAACAAGACAGAGCGCAGCGAGGATACAGACTCTGCATCAGACATCAGCGAAAAGCTCGGTATGGTGGAGACTCGCGTTGGCCGGAAGAAAAATTCCCGGCGGAATGACTTTGTGGATGTGACGCAAGTGGGACTCTCTTCAGAAGATGAATTCCCTGCAATAACGCGACGTTCGGCTCACGCTCGTGGAGATGGAACACGCATTAGACTGAGTACTCGCGGCCGAAATGGCTCAAAGAGGGCAGCAAGCGCTCGTTCGCACTCTCAGCTTTCTGCCTCGGAGTCCCCTACTTCTGAAGGATCAGTACCGGACGAGCCTCGGCCACGTAGATCAACGCGTCAAGCCAGCAGTGAGAACAGAAGGACTCGCAACAGCTCCTACCAACGACTTAGCTACAAGGGAAACGCCGTGGAGGAGTTTGAAGAATCTTCAAGCGAAGGAGACTTTATTCTACGGTCGGACGTCGCACTGCAGGGTAGGAAACGGAAGCGTGGCATTGCCCGACGTCTACGAGGTCGACCAGTCATTGAAAAGGATGAATCGGACTTCGAGCAACCCCTCACTTCCAGACGCTCTGGACGCTCTACCAGGCACCAGCGTAACATGCAAGAAGCAAGAATCGATGATATTTATCGCTCGGAATCTGACAAAGCCCCCGTCGCACCTAAAGCTGTTGGTGCTCGTGAGACCTTCAAACCTCTTCCTCGACAGGACGAGTTTCGTCTTCGCCACTGTCAGCAGTGCGAGTCTTGCGGGAACGGTTCTGTGACTGGCCAACTTATATATTGCCAAGGCTGCACACTGGCTTATCACAAGAGCTGTCTTGGCCCTCGAAATGGAAGGGAACATCTTGTTACCAAGGTTGACGAAGACGACTTTGTTCTACAATGCCGACGCTGTGTGAGTTTTCCAAGGAAGAAGGAACACACTGCACCGGACCAAGGGAAGTGTCAGGTCTGCCGGGACTCCGGGCAAAGCTGCCCTCCATTTCGTGAGTGCAAGACAATGTTGCAAGAACAGAAGGCACGCGAGGACAATGACGGGCGAGACCCAATTACGGATGTGGACCCGAACCTGATCAACAATGCTGACAGTGTTCTGTTCCGTTGTGTAGGCTGTTGGCGCGCTTGGCATTTTCCACATCTTCCGTCATTAGACAATAGTGGTCTGATGGACCTTGATACTGATGAAGATGGCCTGGCGGAGCAGCGATTTCGGGAGTATTGCCGCAAATGGACATGTATGGAATGTCAAAATATGCCTGCAAAGGTAGCTGGCCTTATCGCTTGGAAGCCTGTGGACGAGGATGAATATACGGCAGGCTTCAAGGCTGACATGGTCGATGAGGACGACAAGGCATATCTTATTAAATGGGAGGGCATGTCATACTTTCGAGCATCCTGGATGCCTGGAGCATGGGTTTGGGGGGTCGCAAGTCCTGTTACGCGCAAGGCCTTCGCAAAGCGCGAGGACGGCCAGCTTCCCAAAATGAGGACGGAAGATGCCATCCCTGAGGACTACCTTCGGATCGATATCGTGCTTGATGTCAAATTCACCAGTATCGTGGACATCCGGACTGAAGAAGTTGACAAGGCTCGCATCAAAGAGGTCGACAAGGCTCTAGTCAAATACAAGGGACTTGGTTACGAAGACGCGGTTTGGGAGAATCCACCAATATCAGATGAGCCAGAACGCTGGGATGATTTTGTCGTCGCCTACAATGACTGGGTAATGGGACGATACGTACACTTACCCAAATCTCACGCCCTCAAAGTCCGTCTCGATAAAGTTCGCTCTCTGAATTTTGGTCAGAAGCTCGAGAAGAAAAAGCAACCCGAAAATATCAAGGGTGGTGAGCTCATGCAATACCAAATCGAGGGCCTCAATTGGCTATACTACCGCTGGTTTTCCAACGAAAATGCGATCCTTGCGGACGAAATGGGGTTGGGCAAGACCATCCAGATTATTGGGCTTCTAGCAACGCTCGCCCAAGACCACAACTGCTTTCCTTTCCTACTCGTAGTTCCAAATTCGACCTGCCCTAATTGGCGGCGCGAGATCAAGCGTTGGGCCCCTTCTCTTCGAGTCGTTACCTACTTCGGTACTGCTGATGCTCGGGACCTGTCATATCGACATGAACTGTTTCCAGAAGGCAGTAAAGAACTCAGATGTCATGTTGTGGTCACGTCGTACGAGACAGCAGCAGATAACAGCAGCGCTAGGTTCTTCAAACGTGTGCCGTGGCAAGGCTTGGTTGTGGATGAAGGCCAACGAATCAAGAACGATCAAACTATCCTCTATACTGCTCTGACTCAACTCAAGATACCATTTCGCATCCTTGTCACGGGAACGCCCCTACAGAATAACGCTCGCGAATTGTTCAACCTTCTCCAATTTCTTGATGACAGCTTTGACGCTGCTTCTCTAGAAGTCGAATATGCTGAACTCACAGCCCAGAACGTACCGCGATTGCATGATATGATCCGGCCTTTCTTCTTGCGCCGTACAAAGGCACAGGTGCTTACATTCCTTCCGCCACTGGCACAGATCATTGTACCGGTGTCAATGAGCGTTGTCCAGAAGAAGCTTTACATGTCAATTTTAGCTAAGAGTCCAGATCTCTTACGATCTATATTCACTTCCGATGCAGTGAAGAAGTCCGACCGAGGCAGCCTGAACAATATCCTGATGCAGCTTCGCAAATGCTTATGCCATCCGTTTGTCTACAGTCAAGACATTGAAGAACGCAGCACCAGCGCGGCCATCTCGCATCGCAATCTCGTCGAAGCTTCGTCCAAGCTACAGCTCTTGGAGTTGCTCCTACCAAAACTCAAGGAACGAGGCCATCGTGTCCTCATATTCAGTCAATTTCTCAACATGCTAGACGTGATTGAAGACTTCATTGATGGATTGGAGCTACCTTATCATCGTCTTGATGGAACTGTCTCGAGTCTTCAGAAGCAGAAGCGCATCGACGAGTTCAATGCCCCCAATTCGCCACTTTTTGCGTTCTTGCTCTCGACGCGTGCTGGAGGAGTCGGCATCAACCTTGCTTCTGCAGATACCGTCATTATCTTGGACCCCGATTTCAACCCTCACCAAGACATTCAAGCGTTGTCTCGAGCTCACCGCATTGGCCAGAAGAAGAAGGTGCTCTGCTACCAACTCATGACCCGCGCTAGTGCCGAAGAGAAGATTGTACAAATTGGCCGCAAGAAAATGGCCCTTGATCACGTGCTTATTGAGAAAATGGATGCCGATGATGCCACAGGTTTCGACATGGAGTCAATTCTACGACATGGTGCCTCCGAGTTGTTCGACGAAAGTAGGGAGCACGATATCAAGTATGATAGTGCGTCTGTGGATAAGCTCCTGGATCGAAGCCAGATCGAAAACACGCAGGCCGGCAATGACAATTCTGCTGAATCTCAGTTCAGCTTTGCTAGGGTTTGGGCAAACGACGAAGCTGATTTTGACGACTCTTTGCACGGTACAGATACTGAGGAAGGACCTGATCCTACGACTTGGGAGCGCATTCTTAAGGAGCGGGAACGGGCTGCCGCAGAGGAAAAGGCCATGGTGGAGAAAGCATTTGGGAGGGGCAGGAGGGCACGAGTTGTCTGTATCTTTCTGTTGCTGAAGTGGACGTACGCTGACTTGCTTAGGCCGTCGACTATGCTGCTGAAGAGCAGCGTCAGAACGAAGCTCTTGGTATTGATGATACTTCTCCACTAAAGCCCGTCAAAGTCAAAAAGAGGCACACCGGCAAAGTCTCAGATGAAAGTGATACCGATTTCCAGGCAGAAGAAAGCGAGGCAGAGAGTGAGCCTGTAGAAGAAGGGGAGGTTGATCCTAACGAAACTGAGGATCACCAAGGGTCTAAGTCGAGGAGCAAAATCCTCGAAGGTGCCCGTGGCGAACCAAAAGGTACAAAGCCAGTCTCTTCCTCTTCGTCCCTCCAGCAATCAGTAGCACTACCGTCAACACCAACAAAGGTATCCCCGGCAAAGACGTCTTCTGCAAAGAAGCCGGATATGGCCAAAGTCAACGCTAGTCTGAGGCAGCGATTGGCTCCCTTAGCATCACTCCTCCCTGCAACGGCCCAAGGCAAAGCCAAGGCTGTCAACAGGAATCTCACAAAGCCATCAACGACTAATCAATGAGCGCACTTGTGTCAATGCAGATGCTAACGAAATCCCTGTACATTAGTTACTCGAGAATTTCGTCGAGCTCGCGTTCCAGTCATACCAGTTGATGCGTCCTCTTCATCGCTTACACCGATGGCACATGTCCATGCTAATGACACCTTTGTTCCTACGCCCTCTTCTACATTTCAAACCCCCATTTCAAATACGATATACCCAAATTTACCCCAGTCTTCACCTGCTTCAACTCCTAGCACATTCCCATGGGCTCCAGTAAATAGCTCCGTGAATGGCGTACCCACAGTCACCACAAACACCCAAAAAAGCACGACCGATACGAGCCCTACGATGCAGCGACAACAATCCACCACCACGGTGCCGTCTTCTCTCGGACCATCGACCTCCCGTCGCACCTGCCCCGCCTGTTTCCTTCCCCACCCGGTCGGATCTTGCCCTCTGAAGATAGCCGGCCCAGAATACTGTCCTCTCTGCGGGCTAGCTCACTTTGGCAGCGCGCGCACTTGTCCGCACATCAACTCGGAGACGCAGGTGCGTGCCATGCTTGCGGCGCTGAAGCAGAGTCCCGAACCGAAGGAGCTGGTGGCTGAGGCGAGGAAATATCTTTCAGGGGTGAAGGGGACACTGGTGCAAAAGAAGAAAGAAAAGAGAGCGAAAAAGGAATATGAGAAGGGGAGAGGTGGCGAATTGGATCGGGAGAGTGGGGTGAGAGGGTTTGGGTATGTCGCTGAGGCGGC
Organism: Viridothelium virens; assembly: GCA_010094025.1. Taxonomy (NCBI): domain Eukaryota; kingdom Fungi; phylum Ascomycota; class Dothideomycetes; order Trypetheliales; family Trypetheliaceae; genus Viridothelium; species Viridothelium virens. The sequence goes on along the minus strand of ML991823.1, from coordinate 9,963 downwards.
GGGATTAGGTGATGGAAGGGGTGGATAGGGTGACTGTGGTGGTAAGGTTGATTTGAAGTTTGAGTAGCTGTGACGGGGCTAGCAGGTTCTCTTTCCGATTAGCTCAGTCCATGCTGCCTTCTTAGAAATTCCTCTCTTGTCTATACGATAGGGTAGTTGTTGGGTGACACGGCAGAAGGAAGGACCGGAGTTTATGTTGCTCTGAATTTTCGATACCCCTCCCTGAGGTAGATGTAGATATGTACATGGCTTGAGCGATAAATTTTTATCATATCCAAGGAAACTACTAGGTTTCCTTGTGATTGTTATTTCACCATTGTCCTCTCTAGGGTGCGTTAAAACACAAGGGTCACCAGAATTCAGCTGAGGACCGCCTTGTGCGATGATTTCACCCTTTCATATGTCGAGGCCCATCCACGAGGATGTGGTGAGGCGTTGGCTTTAAACCAGGCACCGGAAGATTCAATACAAGAGAAAAGAAAGTGCCAGTCAACAGAGCCGTCTATAGAGTAGGATGTCCTATGTCTATTCTTTTGAATCGCTGCGAGCCAGGACTTGGGCCACGTTCAGTATCCTCAAGCCTTGCTCCATTCTCCTCCGGTCCTCACAGCCCCGCCTTCCTCATCCCTTCCGCCATGGCCCGATAGATGTTCTGTCTCTGTACTTCCCAGCCTTCTTTTCCATCCCGCTCAAAGTGACTCTTACTCATCCCCACAGGGATCTGATCCTTCCCCGCACTCAGCTGTGACCACGTCTCGTCCACAAACTCCGCCAGCGGCATCCCCATCTTCCCGCCATCTTTGATATCCGGCTGGTGCTTGGCATCATGCAGTTCGGTCTGCACTGCTGGCGGGAAGAGCTCGATAACATTGATCGGATGCGCGGGAGATGGCGGCGCAGCGAGCTGGTCGCGCAGCACGAGCAACCAGGAGTGCATGGCGGCTTTTGTAGCGCAATAATTTGGACAACGCTGGCTGGGGGCGAGGGCCAGACCGGATGAAGTGTAGATGAGGGCGGTCGGGGTTGATTGCTGCTGCAGGAACGGAGTGAAGGCGAGGGTGAGGCGGACAAAGGAGGTATAGTTAGTGTCGAGCTCAGATTCCAGCAGGTTGAAGTCGACCGAGGTGGGGTTGGCGAAGTTAAATGAGCGCTGCATGCCGGAGTTCAAGAAGACGCAGTCGAGGTCGGGGTGCTCACGCGTGATTTGGGAAACAAAAGAGGGAACGGTGGTGCGGTCGTTGACATCGAAGACGTGGGCAGTAATTGTAGCGCTGCTGCTGCGACTGCTCGAATATTTGGAGACGAAGGTATCGAGATTTTCTTTGCGACGGCCAGTGATAATGACACTGATGTTGTTTTCGAGGAAGCGCTCGGCCATGGCAGCGCCGATGCCGGAGGTCGCACCAAAGATGAGGACTTTTTTGTAAAGAAAGCCAGACATTGTCGATGAATGTAGGGGATGAGAAATTATGACAGAAGGCCCTTGAGAATCGATGGAGACTTTATCTGAAGATTGGAAGAGAGGGTCTGAACGATACCTAGACAGTGCCTGGATGCGAAAAAGGAAGTGATTTTGTGAAAAAAGGTGTACCTCATTGCTTAACGGTTTCCGAGGAATATCATTGCCTCGTATCTCTCTGGCACGGAGCTTGTCTGCAGGTACCGTTAGATAGATCCGGTGATGAAATCATTGCGGAGCTATTGGGGTCCATCTAATTCCGATTTAGGAATCTAAGAGGACTTGGCTTGGTGTTGACCGGGCAGCCCCCATGTCCGGCCACGCGTGAGCCATGGAAAAACGCTGTACGATCATGCGAAAATCTTGAGATCGAATTATCGCGCGACTCAAGGCGGTTTTTTCAGGATATTCCCAGTGCTGGACGTGGTGGCGGTGGTAGCCGTGGCCGGGTGAGTACTGTAGAGTAGAGTAGAGTACGGTAAGGGGTAAGGTCAGAAGCCTTGCTTGCCGCGGAGGATTTCCACGGTCTTCCATTTGTTCCGTTTTGACTGCAACACAATCCACAACCCACGATCCACACCTCATCCTCCCACTGTGACTCACATCGTTAACACAATCACCGTGATCAAAACACAGAACCGAAGATTGACCCACACTACTCGATAAACAACATGGCCTTGGTCGGTCATGCTGGCGGCCTGACCGCTGCAGCACAGCTAGCTACCTCTGGTCACCCTCCAACTTCCCAAACAACACGGACTGACAATGATTCGGAGTTCCAATCAGACTTTAATTTCTTAACCCGATGCCATTCTGACTGGGATGGGGAGCGAAACGCAAGGACTGACAGTAAAGCCGGCTGAAAAAAGACCCAGAGGTGCCATGACCGTCACAACCCTGACCAAAGACAAAGGCTCGAGCCAGCAAGTTCCTGAGGAGGGAAAACCAGATGAAGAACAGCCAGTTCAACACATCACCAGCTCCCATGAGCATCAATCCCAGAATGCTCCCATTTCCAAGTCAAATGCCATCCTTCTGGTTCTGACTTTGTGTGGCGCCGCATTTCTTAATGTATGACTTGAATGATTACTCTCATTTTTACATAATCCTCATCATCTAGCATGCTGATATCGTCATGTGCAGACGCTCTCAGTTCAGGCTGTCGTAATTGTACTGCCTACTATCAGCTCAGATCTCTCAATTCCCCTGGCTCGCCAACAATGGATCGTCTCTTCCTATTCCTTGACTTTCGGCTGTTTCCTCCTTCTGTGGGGTCGTCTCGCTGATGTCTACGGTAAACGTCTGATCTTCATCTGGGGCTCCGTTTGGGTGACTATCATCACGATTATCATCCCCTTTGCTCCAAACGAGATTGCTTTCGATATTTTCAGAGGCCTTCAGGGCCTTGGTGCGGCTGCTAACGTGCCGACTGCCATTGGCATTTTGGGAGTGACCTTCAGGGTAGGGAAGAGCAGAAACTATGCATTTTCGTTTTACGCAGCTGGCGTACCTACGGGAGCGGTTGTTGGAAACTTGTTAGGTGGCTTTGTAGGGCAATTCGCCGGTTGGAAATGGATCTTCTGGATACTTGCTGTGTTTGCAGCCATCGTCACCGCTGCAGCTTCTTTCCTCATTCCTCGACCGTCAACAGTATCCCCCGAAGCCAACGCTAAAGGCGCAGTCGATTGGATCGGAGGCACACTAATCACTGTTGGTCTCCTCGCCCTCCTTTTCGCCCTCACCGAAGGCAATATTGTCGGATGGAGCACTCCCTGGATCCCCACCCTTATCGTCATCTCCCTTGTCATCGTTGCTATTTTTGTCCTGTGGCAACGGTACCTCGAAAAGCACTGCTCACCTGCGACCTCAGCCGGTACCCTTCTTGTTGGACGCCCACTCATCAAAGTCTCTGTCTTCAAGAACCATCGCTTCGCTGCCGCCATGCTTATCATGGCCCTTTTCTACTCCGCCTTCAACAACTACCTTATCTACACTACCTATTACTTCCAATCATACCTGCATCTATCCCCGCTCGAGACCACCCTCCGCTTCATACCCGCTGGTGCCACCGGTATCCCCATTGTTATCCTCACAGCCTATATCCTGTCTCTCGTGCCAGGCACTACTCTTCTTCTTTTTTCCACCCTCGGCGTGGCCATTGCCAATGCCCTTTTCGCATCCAATCCCGGACCTGCACGAGGCCTAAGCGGCGTACAGACATACTGGGCCTTTGGCTTCCCAGCTATGTGCCTCAGTGCCGCCGGGGCGGACACCCTGCAGCCGGTTCTCATGCTATTCACAGCTCAGAGTCTGCCGCAGGAGGATCAGGCACTTGGGGGCGCGATGATCAACGCTGTGAGAGAAGTTGGGAGGGCGATTTGGTTAGCGGTCGCAACGGCATTGCAAACGGCGGTAGAGAGAAAGGCAAGGGCTGAGGGGGTCAGCGTGGTGGGAACGTACCACGGGATAGAGCTGGATGAGGCGTTCTGGAGGGGATTGAGGACCGCGGGATGGTTCAGTGTAGGCTTGGCTCTGGTAGCAATGGGCGTAGTTGCTGGAGCGTTTAGAGGAGTGGGGACAAGCGGGGGAAGAAAGCGATGAGCGAAAACACACCTAATGAATAATGTGAATATAGATTCTATCGACGGCGACTATAAGCAGATCATACCGTACGAGTCCGACTGCAGCACTGGAGTACTTCCGCCAACCCGTGCAAACTCGGAATTAAGAACATCTGCGGATAAAATTCAACGTCTCATGCGCTGCCCCTTCGATCGCTTATACACAGGCTGTCAAGACAAGGCTTTCTCTGCCTCATGACTATTCCACTTGGTCTGAAATGCGCATTCCATCCAGTCCGAGTTTCTACTGTCCTTGTTCTCGCATTTGCCATCACGGCGCATTTGCATAAGACGTATGAGCGGAGAATGAAAAGTTGGTATTTCACTCCCACAGGTTTAAGAGCTCCCCAGCGAAATTCGAAAATATTGGTTCGGAACACGGAGATGCATGCGCAGGTGCAAGCGCAAATGCAAGCGGACGTGCAAAGGTGTCAGAATCGGTCACCTATCTCCAACTCGTAGAGGCAGAGTACCTTAGGTTAGGTACCTAGGCTGTGTCATTTACGTAAGCCAGCGGCGCAGTTGTGATGAAACACCAGACGACCGGAATAGAAGAAACTCCGGTTATTCCTTACTTCTCTCTCCTTTAGCTCCAGATTGAGCTCTGACAGCCAAAAAGCTTCCTTGATCTAATGAATGCAGTGGTGGTATTTTTCACGCGTTGAAGGGGCCGGGGAGTAAAGCAACCTAACCTTGGGAGAGCAACGTGGTCGCCTGGTGACTTGGAGACTGGAGCGCCTAGCTCAGTAGACGTTGTTAGACTCGGCCAATGATATGGGTTTATCGAGGCGATATTCATCATATGACCGAAAGAGTCACGAACTAAACGTGATAATGGAACTTCTTCTTACATTTTGCTCAGTGAAAGTTGAGATGTCATTTTACAATGGCGATCGCAGATATCTGCATTAGGCGACGAACTTCTGTCATGCTCAATATGCCAACCCATCTTCTGCATCCTTCTGCTGATCCAGCTGCTCGTACTCCGCAGGCTTCTCAGTCTTGTATGGTGGCCTACGCCATATGTTAGCACATCCCAATCACCGCGCATTCTCCATGAGGCCTCACCCTACCTAAACCAATTCCTGATTCCTACAATCGCTGCAGTTCCCACGGCGTAAATACCCAACAAAGTACTCCACCCTCGGTCTGACCCGATTCCACCTGATGCAGCCCACTGGCTCTGTCCAACCGACAGGGCGATCAAGTCGTACACCAGACAGCCCCCGAAGATCCAGTCGGTGGTGGGTGCCATTGCGAGTGCGCCGAACCCAAGGCCTGTCAACACTTTGACCAAAGTCGATGGGGATTGTCCAACGTAATAGGCAACGGAGGTGTTATGGAGGAGATCGAGGACGCCAATGCCTGCGAAGGTTTTGGCGACAACATGTGTGAGGAAATTAGAGGGAGAGCGTGTGTTCATCGGTTGGGGGAGGCTAGTAAAGACGTAGAAGAGTTGGGAGAGGCTGTTGACGATAACGAAGATGTTGGAGAGCTCAAGGCGGTTGGAATTCCAGAAGAACATCCATGCTGGGGGAGAGGGTTAGCAGATGGTATCTCTTATGACGGGGAAAGCTCAGGGAGCAAGATAAGATGGTGAACGGGAAAGTGTAAAGGGGGAAAACCTACTTCCAATACAGATATTTCCCAGCACATAAAACGGCACGTAATCCGTGATCATCTTAGCCTCTTCCTCCTCTTTACCACCTTTACGTGAATCCAGCTTCCACAACCGATACAGCCACGCAAGCTGGAAGAGTTGTTGAGGGAAGAAAAAACCAGCAATGAAGAATGGCTGGGGCGACCAGAAGGCTAAGTTGGCATCATGGATGTCCTTCATGGAAGGTGAGGAAAAGATGCCGTATTGTTGTAGGGCGAAGTCATAGAGGAAGGAAGCGGGCGCAAGATAGCGCGCTGTGCTGTGGGATACGCCCATGGTGGAAGGAATCAGGTGGTCTGATAGTAGTACACTATGTGAAGAAAGCGAGGGATGGGAGGAGGAAGAGTGCTAGCTTGAGATGCGATCAAGAGGTCCAGAGAGTGGAATGAGATGCGAGATGTGAGTTGGTGAGGAATGAGACGAGAAAAGACTTGGGGGGGATGGCAACCGGAAACTAGAGGGAATTCTTGAAGGTGATGAAAGAGCTACAGACTTCTGATGCAGGAGTAACTGCATATTAAACCCATGCCATGGCAGGGGAAGCACATGGCCCGAAATCCGATCTCACAATTCGATCTCAGAAAATCGATGCGATTGATGATTGCGATGGCAACTCCCAGTCATGTACGTCATTGTATCGGCACGTCGGGCCAACTTCTCTTCCGCGCCGATTCAGGCTGCGGCCACCATCAATACACCAATAATTGCCAGGAATGGAGGTGGTTGGCGCACTGATCGAGCAAACTCGATCTAGTATTACTTTAGAATTACTAGACGGATTATCCCAATAGAATCTACGGAGACTATACATTTTCATCATGCAAGAGCTCACTACAATGTCCACACAAAGACGTAAGAAAGCCGACTACAGTTACAGTACTACGTAGTCTAATGTCTGCCTCGCATGGCTAGGAAAAATCCTTAGGGTAATATGAACCGTGAGCTAACGCCATTGCTAAAGCCTCTTAACTCGAACTGCAACAGTCGAGAGTCTCTAATCGGACCAGGTGCAAGATAGGTAGGTGTAATTTTAATTGGTTTAGCAAAGCAATGCAAAAGTCATTCTCTTATCTTCATAAGCTTGGTATCAAGAGTAATAGCAAATTCAAAAGGCACGTCGTCATTTCAGCCCTTAGAGCAATACAGCAGCAACCCCAACGGCTCCAGCGCAGACTCCCATAAGCCACCCAAGCTGCAACCCCGACGCACCACTACCTGAAGCAGGCGAGCTTGTTGCAGCTCCTCCGGCAGTCGCAGTAGGCGTAACCGTGTTCGAGAGGTCTTTGTTGAGGATGGACTGTTCAGTCAGCCCGATGCTCGATGCCATGGAGAGAAAGTCAGAACGGGCGTCATTGGGGAGATAAGTGAGCCAAGAGGCCGAGGTAGCAACTGGGGCAGCGGTGAGGTAGGAGAGGGGGATTGCAGAGCTGAAGGAGGCGGTAGCTAAAAGCTGTACGGTGAAAGCATGGTTAGTCTTCACATGACGGCATAAAAGTAGGAACTTCGGGCTCCACTCACGTCCTGGCCGCTCTGCAATACGCTCTCGGGTACGTCTGTCGCCAAGACCTGACCAATGGAGGCGACTTTGGGGTCAGTGAGGATGCTTTCAGCCCAGTTCTGGAGGTCAGAGGAGATGGCGTCCCACTGCAAGCGACGTTAGTGGAGATCGCGTCTAATTGCGAAAACCAAGATGGCTGACCTGCTCCTGAGTAGGCGTTGTCATCTGAGCCAGAGCCTGAGCTGCGAAGCCAAGCGTGATCAGCGCGGTGAAGAACTTCATGGTGGCTACTGAAGAATTGAAGGTCGCGAGAAGCACAGGTAGGAAGATTTCGAGACTCGAGAAAGTACAGTGAGATAGTGCGAAGCTGGAAGGAAGTCGCGAGGAATGAGGAGATTCTTCAATGCATTCAGCGCTCGTGGGAGAGTTCACTGCCCTTATATCACCTGGACCTGAACTGAGCTGTACCATCGGTGGCACAGACTCTATTTGTCCCTCGACTAGCGCCCAAAAATAGCACGGTGAACCATGGTTTCAAGCCAATTCCAATGTGACCCATGACCTTATGCCTTCTACGCCCTCGGCTAAACATTGAATCCTATACAGCAGGTAGGAGGTAGGGGCAGTGTTTCTTGGCGCAAATCAGCTTTACAGAATGTGACCCTTCCTCGGCGCATGGATGAGGCACAGACTAGGTAGGCATGGGCTAGGCACGGACTCCCGTATCGCTTGGTGCATAGAGCATATTACTATACCTTAGGTAGCTAGTTGAGTCAGTGACAGATACTCCGTGATTTGTTCAGTCCCTGTTGGTTCAGACAGGCTAAGAGTCTTGGAGTGTGGCAGTATTTACCATACGTGATGATCCGTTCCTCAGCTGCTTTTTCAAATGGCTCCTGCCCTTCGCTTTCAACACCGAAATCTGCCTTGAGTAGATTGGATCGCTTGGCAAATATGTACCTTCGAGACGTGTGTAACTTTGAGATGGTCGTGCAGGGACTGGTTAGTGAGATACGATGCTGATGTTATGCCTCCGGAAAACAGTAGACTGCCGCCATTACGAATTTCTTATCACGAACTTACACGATATCACGAGGAAATCTCTATTAGCTCTGATTGAGTACCTACTGTAACTTTGAGAGGCAGCCACGACCTATGTAACAAAAAAGGGAGGTTATTTGCAGGCTTGGCGCAATAACGAGAAAAGCTGACTGATCAGAAAATTCTTGACAGTGGTAATGAAGGGCTTATTGTCCGTGCACGTCTACGTTTAAGGCGCGCCTCACCGTGACAGCTTACGGAGGCTGAGAATCTACCCGATACAGCTAAGCCTCATTGGGCAGTAGTGCAGACCGCATAATCTCCGAGGAGCATAGCCGAACGCACAATACACTCGGCTAGTTCCGATAGCGATTAGTAGATGCACCAGATGCTTCCCTAAATACCTCCAATATTTCTGTTTGTCGGCTACAAGTACCGAGTAAGACAAGCTAGTCCAAGATGCGGTCGCCGCCTAATAGCTTACTCGCTCAGCTCAGTCGAGTGGCTATCGCGCGCAAGAGGTTTCCCACCAGGACTTACAGCTCAGGGAGACAGTGAACAAGCTGAGCTGTGGCGCAAAATAGCATGTGTTGTCCAAAAGTCTACGGTGAGCTCTTCGAAACGATGGCAAGTGACCCCAAATACCTGATTGCCTCTGACAAACTCGTACCCTTTGATGCATGGATAGCCAGTTCAACAAAAACTGACGTTGGAGTCTCCTCAAGCCTTGCTCCAGCGCTGGGTAGAGAGACCACAGTGAGGAAGTGGCGCAGCGAGCAGTAGTTCAGTCAAGCCGAAAAGGGTGTCAAGAATGCCAAGGACGCCAAGAATGCCAAGCAAGGTAATGAGAGTCACGGTTGCTCTATTGACGTCTCTGCAAATTTTTGCGAAAAGCTCCCACGTCAAGGATGTCTACAGATACTGTTAGAGAATCTCGTACATTGCCAATCGTATAAAGATCTGTGTCGAGGGTCTCAACCGATGAACGCCCGGTGAAGCTGTCTGGGTATTTGAATGTCGAAGAGCCGTCTCATGCGTCCTTAAGTTTGCCGCCTGCTTTCTCAAGGCAAATTCAACGCAGTATAAGCCGGGACCCAATTCTTGAAGAAGCCTAAAATGCTATTCGTTGTTTCTTCTACGATTTCGTTAATGTCCGTAGGTATCTTCAATGGGTCCGATGTGGATTCCCAGCTAGTCTCGAGAAAGACTTCCTGGAATAATTTCGAAGCATGCAGATACGGAATCTTACATTAATCGTGCTGCGTTCTAGATTAGGACATAAGCTATCTCGCGAAGCTCAAATACCAGGTCTTGAACAAAAACCCAATAGTTAGACGGGACCCTCCGGCAGGGGAGTGAACCCAGTAATCCTTTCAATCAGTATCGCCAATTTCGAAACAACAATGGCATCTCCCAGGGCTTGTAAAACATACAGAAACTACAAAAGAAATTGGACTAGGCGGCAGGCTTGGGAGAGTCCTCATGATTATCAGTCAAAGGCACACCCGAAGCACGCAGGACCCCACCTACGAGACACTTGACAACAGAGCCCACATTTCCACTCCGCCTACCTTACGGCGGCTGGGGGGTTCCTCAACAGGTAATCAATACAATGTTACCTCAGTTCAACTGTTATGACCATGTTGGCCCATGTTAAGGCGGTGTTAACATGGACCAACAAGGT